>JASDQU010107673.1:160302-171898 GCA_032191745.1 Picea mariana | reverse complement strand
GATTAGGTGCTCAATTGGAATTCCTTTGAAAATTTTGTTACCCATGCTATGTAATTGTCTTCTTGTGATTTTTTAATATGTGCAATAGTTTAGAATAATTAGAAGAAGTGAATTTTGTTAAATGATAAGATATAAAAAACATTCTTTTTACTTTTAGAATTATGGAAGACCTTGGAATTATGGAAGACCTTGGTTTGTGAAACCTTCTATTTTTGTATTACAAAGTTGAATGGTTTAGTTATAGACATTTTTAATGCAATATAGTTATTATTGGTAAAACAAATAACTAAATAAATCATTAATTAATTATAGTTTATTTATTAATTAATTAAATAAAAAAAATATTCTAATGTAAAATAGAAAAATGACATTGGCTCGACACTGTAAATGATGATCAAATGTCATTTTGATGCTTGAAAAGTATGCAAAGTGGGATTATAATCCATGGAAATTGTGTAATATCATATGCCCCTAATTGTATTAGATAGTGTGTTAGGCCTCAAGAAAAAAATAACAAATGGAAGTAATGCAAATTTTGATGCTTAGTGACCCTATTGTAGTAGTAAATGGCATTTTAAATCTTCTCCTAACTCACTCCTATGTCCATCTGACAAATATTACATTTTTCCACAAAGCATATGACCACTTTCTTCAAACATTGATAGGAAAATATTGTTAGAATCGTCAATGCGGAAAACATAATTCTCAATGATAATTAACAATCACACACATAAGAAATAAACACAGGGATTTCACGTGGTGCACCCAAACATTGGGATATGTCCACCAAGCATAGGCATCAATCATCTTATTATTCATATTATGGATATTACATCATATTTGCAAGTTCTCTCTCAGTCTCTCACGGTCATTTTTTCCTCTACGGGCTTACATGAATTTATATATTCACACAAGAAACTGAATATTAAATGCAATCCCTATCCATATTCTAACTTGGACTATTTGGTTGTAACCAATGCAGAATAATAGGATCCAAATCTATTCTTGGTAATTTGTTGTCACCGAATCCCAATAATCTCCACCTTGACAACAATTAACCTAATACCTTTCGCCTTCCTTTTGTTCATCACCTTTTTGGAAGCCAAGAGAATCCAAGCACCACTACAGCTTATCTAATAAAACTAGTTTCATGATCTTTCCTTTGTAACTTGCATGAGTTTGGATTTACTGAAAAGGTCACTCCACCTCCAACATGTCTTCCACAACTTTGTTGTGAGACATATTTAGTGATAGGTCTCCTCCTATCCAAAACACCTATAAAATATACATTACAGTTATCACGGACTATCTCAGTGTAACCATTATTTGTGCTTCTCAAACACTAAAGCACCCATTTCAATGCAGCCCCTGAATCTGTCACATATCTGAAAACATCATTAGCATGTGAAACATATGGTCTTAACCATTTCATCACATACAATAGACCTCCCACTAAACTTACATGAGACATAACCTTTTAATCTTTATAGACATGCCCTATACTTGAAGAAAACTTATAATGGAAAGCAAGAGGTATAAAAACTTGTTTTATAATGTTCATGTTGAACTCCAACCACAACTTACCATTACCATCTCTGTATATTTTCATGCACTTAATTTTCTTTCTTTCTCCTTGATCCCTCATCTAAATTGTCCTTTCCACCTAAGTCATTTTCTTGTTTATTTTATCCATGCTTAAGCTTGCATCGAGCATATTATCATCAAATAACATCAAAAATGTGAATGTACTATAAACCGTATAGTCATTCCTACCTTTTGAAAAATTCTGACTCACTATGAAGGATTCAAACATCTTGTATATTTGCCTCGGTACCAATAGGCCATATAATGAATTACCTAGCATGCAAACAAATTTATTGTTGTGATCTTTAATCAACCCTTTTGGTTGTTCCATACATACAATATCTTTGTCAATGATGACCTTGTGAGAAGTAGGATCCCACACACAACATCCCTTTATACCACCATCATAACTTGCAGAGATATAAAACAAGCAGGAATTTGGAAGCAAAGATTTTAAGTATGGAAATTATTTACCACTTACCAGTACCTACAATTATTTCTTGCTCTTATGACCTTGATGCTTCTTCCATAAACAAGAAGATACATTTGTCACTTCAGATGCCACTTCAGTACTCCCTTCCAACTTATAAAGGTTATCAACCTTTGTTGCCTTCATCACTACAAAATTCCCTTTCGACAATGTGAGAGCTCCACCTTGACCTGTATACTTATATCCACAAGAATCCAACACTCCTAATGAAATCAAATTTGATTTAAGCTCAGGTACATATCTAAAATCTATTAATTCCCTAACAATACCATCGAACATCCTGATTCTAATACTGCCAACCCCAACAGTTTTACAACGAATACCATTTCCCATTAACACTACACCCTCATCAACAAATTGGTAAGAAATGAACCAATTTCTATGTGATCACATGTGGTGGGAGGCACCTGAATCTAACTTCCATTCTTCTTGATATTGTAAATTACTAGAAACGGATAAAACTTGATCAATTATACCTGAATTTGTTACAACCAAATTTGCTTCCTTCGCAAAGTTTTCCTCAGATTCCTTTCTCTTCCAACAATCTTTCTTGAGATGTCCTATTTTTCCATAGTGCCAACATTTTTCTTTATCCTTTCTATGTTTTGAATTAGATCATAAAGAACTTCTCTCATTATTCTCTCTGGTTTGACCTCTTATCAACATCGCCTTTGAAGTTGAGGTTTATTTACTAGATTTTCTCCTCATCTCCTTAGCCAACAAATCTCCCACAACAGAGTCATAATATAAAACATATGTTGAGATAAATCTAATAGAGGTGACTAGATTATCTCGAGACTTAGGCAATGAACACAATAGTGTAATAGCCTTATCCTCATCTTCGAATTTAACTTCCATACTAGTCAATTGAACTATAAGGGTACTTTAAATGGTCAACAACTTTTGTACCTTCTTTCATCCGCAAACTGTACAGCTCTCTCTTCAAGTAGATTATGTTCGTCAAGGATTTTGTCATATATAAACTTTCCAACTTCGTCCACAAACTGGTTATTCTCTTCTATGAGAAAATATTGATAAAAACATCACTGGCCAAACATAGGCATATGACACTCAGTTCTTTCACATCCATTTCATCCCAATCATCATCTATTAGGGTGACAGGTTTCTTTTCTTTTCCCAAAATCACCTTCACCATGCCTTGTTGCACGAGAAGATTGTGCATCTTGAGCTTCCAGAGCTCAAAGTTGTTTTTACCGTTGAACTTTTCAACTTCAAACTTCAAACTTCAAACTCTGTTAGCACAAAAATCTCCTAATATCCACAGCTTATAATAACCAAAGGCCCTTTGAAAAATATGTGGAGGAATGATTGGTAAAAAAGTTTAATTAAAAAACCTTTTTAATAATATATAAAAAGGATTTAATAAAAATCTTTTATAAAACAAAAAGATTCACTTTTAATAAAAAACAATCCTTTAATAAAAATTTAATTCATTCACCTTATTTACTCTAACTCACCCACATGACTTGGCCCTTTTTAATTAATAAAAAACACTTTTTAGGTATACATGCATCCACTCTTATGTGATTCCTTTTAAAACAATATCTCATGCCTAATCAAAATTCAACTGCCATTCTTCTTTTACATTTACCATGCCAATTCAAAACTCCGTGAATAAATTAAAGAGAGTCGCGACTTTTGGATTTAAGGGAGCTATCGCATCCTTCTCATGCTTTAACTATGGTGAGTACGCACTGTTATAAAAACAGGATCGCGGAGCAATAAAATAAAACAAATGCGGAAACAAAACACAAAAGATACACAATACAAGAGAGACACAGATTTGTGTGGTTCACCCAGTGTGGGCTATGTCCACCAGAGAAATTGCCAGGTCCTTCCTTTATTATAATCCAGCAAATGAAGGGATACAACCTATAGAAAAACCCTCTGTAATTTCCTCTTCTTTCTCTCACAATCTCCTCTCTCATAATACAATACTCACCATAATTCATAGCCGCAATACATTTCCCTCATAACAGAGGGTTGCCTTCTAGGGAAAAAAACCCTAACATAATTTCTACCATTAGATTTGCGACCTTATAATGACTGGTCTAGATTTACAATGAAATTACAATATACATTTACAAGGAAATTTTTCCTTCGGGGGGCGCTACCCCCAAACCCCCCATCCCGAGGGATAGGCCCCCTAGACCCCATAGAGTGGGTACCCCCCCTCTGCACTCCCCTGTGTGGAAGAGTGTACATACTTCTGGGGTGTAAAGTATTCATGGGGTATAAACATAGCTAAAAGAAAGGACATCTGAATCAGGAACATAATTAGTCTCCACAACCAACACGCACCTCTCGTATGTATAATTTACGCACTATATTGTATGTATAAATATTAAATATTAATTAATAATTTACTCTTTCACTAGTATGTCGCTGCACCCTTTCCAAGGAGCAACCCACGGGGATGTTTAAATATACGCACCTCACTTTTGTGGCTCCTCTGAGAATTTGAAGCTCCTCCAACCAGCTCTGATACCACTTGTTAGAATTGTCAATGCGGAAAATGTAACATCCCGCTCTGGCGCACTGACAAAACTTATTCTTTGAGGACACTTGCTCGCAAGTGATCTGGATTTTTATGATGATGAACCACTTAACCTTGATGATGATGCGTCATGATTGATGACAGGATGTTTTATTATTGTTGTATACAGGTGTTATTGACTCAGTTTCATTGAGTGTGCAGGGTTTTGGACCTTGAGGATGTAGAGGCATCGGTGGAACTCCCTTGGACTCCAGATTGAGTCAGGGAGTGGGCTATTTGAGTTGTTTCATTCACGGTGATATTGTTTTGTTTTGATAAGATGCTATTGATTTCATGATATGTTGTTGACATGATCTGACATGATGGTTGATGATGCAGGCTGACGATAGCTTGCCGACCAGACTCACATATGGAGTAAAGGCGCCACACACGAGTTCCAGAGAGATTGAGGAAGAGGTGTGTCAGCAGCCCTGCCACAGCCTATTAGCACTCCCGCCGTGGCTGGAACTGTAGGTTAACGATTACCTAGTTCGAGAGGATCCACGATGCCGTGAGGGAAGACTGCGACAGTCGCTCACGTGATTCTAAGGGGCGTGCAATAAGGCGGGGGCCTTATTCCTTAGAAGCCCTTAGTCTCCCACAAGTTCACCTGGCGGAGTGTTGACTCCAGGGGTTATAGATTCTACCAATCCATCAAGTCATCCAGTGGCACCCTTGGAGCACGTGGTGCATCCTGAAGGGCACGTCGCGGAAAGAAATGCAAATCAGCGAGTGGCACCCTTGGAGCACGTGGTGCATCCTGAAGGGCACGTCGTGCAACGGAAGCAGTCGAGGCGAGTGGCACCCTTGGAGCACGTAGTGTGTCCTGAAGGGCACGTCGCATGGATGATGATGATGAGACAACCTAGATGACCCTAAGACATTAACGCCTGATAAAATTCTTAAAACGACTCCCCTAATTGAATTGTCACCCTGTTCAAATCAAAACCTAAATTAAAACATCTCTAAGTTAAATTTGACAAGACCTAAGAAAAGATTCTACAAAATAAACCTAGGGCATAAACTAAAACCCTCCTAGGTGTTAATTAAAGTCTTCTTAAAAGTAAAGGGGGTAAAGTAATGAGGGAATTAAAGTAAGTGAAACCCATGGCTTTTAAATGATAAAGAATAAATAAAATTTATTAAAGTATGGGAGTATAAAAGCTAGGAATTTAAAAATATATTGAAAATATTAAAAACTGTATTTATCTTTTGGGTTCAAAAAAATAAAAATAACAAGAGAGAATTAAATAATGAAATTAAAGAAATTTAAGGAGTAATTTAACGAGTAATTTAAGGAGTGATTAAGGAGTAAATTAAGGAGAAATTTAAGGATTGATTAAGGAGTAATTTAAGGAGAAATTTAAGGAGTGATTAAGGAGTAATTTAAGGAGCGATTTTTGGGGGAGTGAGAGAATTGAGTCTTTAATAATTAAAAAGAAATTAATTTTGGAGAACCAGAGGCATGTGTGACACTTGGACGGCGGAAACTGTTAGAGGGTTAGTCATTAAAAATTAATTAATTAATGATTTAAGAAAGAAGGTGGGTTTCAAATTCTATATAAGAAGGGGAAAGGAAGGAAGAATGGAGGACGGTCGAGCGTATCATTATGCTACCGAGTTGTGGCTTGACGGGTTGCTTGTGAGGAGTTGGGTATATCTCAGCTGTGTTGGAGTGGTATCTCAGCCGTTGAGGCGAGCTGAGACGCTAGTCTATCTCTGGTTCTTGTGTGTCCTCTTTGCGGCTCAGGGGGCAAAGGGGAAGAAGAGTACCCATAGCGTTGGTTGGGAGGTACCGGTGAGCTTTCTTTGGTTGGAAAGCAGAATCGGCACGGAGCACGGGACGCGGCACGAAGCGCGGGACGTGGCACGGAGCGTGGGACGTCATCCAAGGATAGCGAAAGGCAATGGTATGATTTTAACTGATGAAGTATAATGCATTTTTACTTTCGGCAAATTTAATGTTGTTGATGTTGAAATTGTGGAATTGTTATGGCATTTGTACATTCGGCAAATTTTGTTTCTGCAAGGTTGTTGTGAGTTGTTTAATTAATGTTGAAATTGTTACTGTCGTTTTTGGCCATGAGAAGAATGTAGTTTTTTGGGCGTTTTTGGGTACGCATTGTAGATAGGAGGTCGTTACATATGGTATCAGAGCCGGTTGGACCCGCAACTTGGGGTTCGCTACGGCTTTCGTTGACATGAGTGGGTTTTATTATACCGTTGTTGATTGAGTAAGATTGTGTGCATGCGCAGTAATCTTGGTTAGAGGACGCCGCGGAGGCAGACGACGGGGATTTAATTTGGGCTTGATCGGTGTGTTTATTGTCATTGGGGCGTTTCATTTCTCTGATTGGTTTGGCATTTCGTTTTTCCTTTTTGTGGACAAATTGTTGGCATGGTGGTTATGGTCTATAGTTGTAGGAGTAAAATGCATGTGTATTTAGGTCTGCCATTAATTTTTCCTGTGTTTTAAAAGTATTGACTCAGCGATTGATTGCCATAAGGGTTTTTGTTTTCTTCCGCAATATGTGTTGATTGCCGGAACAGTTTTCTCTGAATTCTTGTCCGCCCAGCTTTAATGATTGAACTCTGTATAAGCCTAAATCCCTCCGTTAAATGCCTTTAATCCTTAGGCCGGTGTTCGGTTTTGGGGTTCTATTTGCCGGGATGGGGACCTTCATACCTCTGCATGCTCTTCGCGCTGCATCTTTCCAAGAGGATTTTTGTTCCTAGCAACCTTGTTTTGAATCTCGTTCCCTTCACCTCTGTCAAAAATGGCTAGATCGCGAGCGGGTACTGTACCAGCATCCTTAGATAAAGGCTATAGAACTGTTACCATTCCTACAGCCACAGGTGATTTTCGAACTGAAACAGCTTGGCATTTTAAAAGAGGAACACGACTGGTATGGTTCTATTATTTTGTAGATAAATGGTGACTGGTGCATTGCTGGCGTTTTTGGACAGAGAATTTTGATCGAGTTTTGTTCTTACTACAGTTAATAATTCCCGAACCGATACTGCGTGGGCATTGTAAGAAAAAAATAATAAAAATAAAATGAAACCCGAACTGAATTGTTCTGGCATTAAACAGACCATTCGTGAACTGGATTTCAAAATGGGCTTTCTGATTTCGTGGGCATTTTTCTTCTGGGTTGGGTCTTGGACCTTGTTTCATTGCTGATAGCTTGTTCGCCATGACTGTGGGCATTACAGCGACTGTGGGCAGATCGTTTCTTAAGGAATTTATTTACTGTCAGCCGTATATCGGACTCACAGTCTGGTGTGTTAAGTTTTATTGTCTTGCTGCTTAAAAACCGCCGTTGGAACAGAGGCTCTTCCACTCGCCCTTGGCGCGCTCTTGCCACTTGTATTTAGACGAGCTCCTAACCACTGGCGTCGGGGATGATCAGCTATTGAAATGCATGCCTTCTGTCAGGATTCGCGCTGCGAAATCTTGTTTTTCCTCAGCATTTTGTTGATGGTTACAGCCTGTTCATGGTCGATCTGTCTTAATTGGTCTTCTTTTGCCACCCAACAGATTGCATGTATTCTCGGAGTTAGCGCATGCGCTGGGTTCATGCTGAGTTAGGGGTTAAATTTCGCGTGATACGTGGACTCAGAATAGGGCCGAAAATTCGAGTGTATTGCTGACTTGTGGCTATGAGTTAGCAGAGCGTACTGTTGAGTACATTGATATATTTTTCCTTTGCATGCAGATTTTACTGTATACAGCCAACGCCAGAATGTTCTGGACCAATACATGACTGTTCAAATGTCAACAGTGCATGTGATCGCCTAGCGAGCATGAGAAGAACTTTTTAACCAGAAAACGACCCATCCAAACCGGAAAAAAAAAACATGGTCACGGTGCTTGATCTGTGCATTAAACTGCAAACTAACTCAAAGGTTGAACTTGTCATTGGCACGACCAGAAAAGAGCTTCAGATATCACGGCCATCAACACACATCACTTGGAGAACTTAATAACCCATTTTATTATGTATATCTAGTCAAGCTGATAGATGTATTAGCGTGATCATAAAGCTACCTGTCAACGTGGCCTACTTTTCCTCCTACCACTTGTCCAAACCAGAATAGATCTCTAATGATAATCTTTAATTATGATSCAATTCGAATAATTACAATGGATACCACCCCTAAAATTCGGATGTAATTTTATTGCTTGATATCTTTAATTCATGGTTGACCTGATTCGTTGTCATTTGTGATTGGTGATATGTTGACAAAGTTCAATTACTGTCCTCTTAAATTGACACACTAATATGGTTATATCACATATTGCCTTTTTAAATTAGGCGATGGATTGTAAATCATTGTATAACTTGGTGTTACTTAGCATGATGTTACCTGGGTCCTTTAATTTTGTTATTTAGAGATGACCCTTAAATTATCTCTATAGGGCCCTAGTTAAAATATTGTTATTAAACAAAAAGAAAAAGGGTCATTTAAACATTATGATTGCTATATCTTATCATTGTAAATATGAAGTTTGTTAAATGTTCAACATGATAAATATTGGATGGCTAGGTAAAGGAAAACTGTCATGGCCTACCAATGTCAGTGAAAAATTGTTTATAAATTTGTAAAGGTAATGTATTGTAGAAGTGGGAAACTGTGTTGTTTTTACCTTATAAACAAGATTGCAAGATTAGAGTTGAAGTGTATGACCATTATTTATTCCAATACTATTGTAACCAGATGGGAGATGATATGGTGATCTTATTGTGATGTTCGTGTAGTCTCTTGACATTGATAGGACTTACTTAGTGGAACGCCCCGGATTTATATGCGTTAAATTACTCGGATTTAGTAAATGAGGGTCGTTGAGTTTGGATTTTATTGTGGACTTGGGTGTTCGTTGTCAGAGTCCTTGTCACGCACCTTCTGTAAGGGAGTTACTCATCATGTGCCTTTAGTCTTCTTGTGACGAACATCGTGGTTGCGTCTTGTCGGTTGTCCAGGGTGTCGTACAGATTGGTGTGTTGTTACTTCTACACGCGCGCACACACTTAAAGAAAAAAAAAAAAGAAAAAAAAAATTTGCACCTAATAACAGAGTTGTTTTCATAACGAGGAGGGTTGCTACATATTGTATCAGACGTATTTCCAGAGGAGTTGCCTGGGATGCCGCCAGAAAGAGAATTGGACTTTACTATAGACCTGATACCGGGGACCGAACCAATAGCAAGAACGCCTTATTGGATGTCAACCCCAGAGTTGCAAGAGTTAAAAATGCAACTAAAAGAGTTGATGGACCTAGGATTGATACGTCCTAGTGTGTCTTCGTGGGGTGCACCGGTTATTTCCAGTCTGAAGAAGGATGGATCGTGGAGGCTTTGCATTGACTATCGTCAATTGAACAAGGATACGATCAAGAATCAGTACCCCTTACCAAGAATTGATGATATTTTCGATCAAATGAAGGGTGCGAGGGTGTTCTCTAAGATTGATTTGCAATCAGGGTATCACCAGTTACAGATCAAGGAGGATGACGTCCCTAAGACCGCTTTTAAGACAAGATTTGGACATTACGAATTTACTGTTTTACCGTTTGGACTGACAAAAGCCCCAGGGGTATTTATGAGCTTTATGAACGGGGTGTTCTGTGAGTACTTGGACAAGTTCATCCAAGTGTTCATTAACGATATTCTAATTCACTTTCGAATGATGGAGGAGCATGACAAGCACTTGCGCTTGGTACTACAGTGTTTGCGAGAGCACAGATTTTATGGGAAGCTGTCCAAATGCTCTTTTTATCAATCCAGGATTCACTACTTAGGGCATGTCATCTCTGGCGAAGGTATCGTCGTGGATCCAGCCAAGGTTGAGGCTATTATGGAATGGCCTGCACCAACGAATGTCATAGAAGTGCGTAGTTTTATGGGTTTGGCAGGATACTATCGACGGTTTGTCGAAGGATTTTCAAGGATAGCAAATTCGATCACAGAATTGTAGAAGAAAAACACGAAGTTTGTTTGGACAGAGAAATGCGCAGAAGCGTTTAGGAGGCTTAAAGAGTTGTTGACAACAGTGCCGATACTAAAGGTCCCTGACATGGACGCTGACTTCTTGGTATGCACTGACGCATCCAAGGAAGGTTTAGGCGGAGTCTTGATGCAAGACGGACGAGTGATTGCTTACTTTTCGAGGAAGCTAAGAAGACATGAGGAAAACTACGCGACGCATGATTTGGAGTTATTAGCTATCGTTTATGCCTTAAAGGTATGGAGACACTACCTGGTTGGACAAAAATTTGAATTAAGGACTAATCATCGTGGATTACAACACTTTTTATGCAAAGCGACCTGAACGCGCGACAATGGCGTTGGTCCGAATTGCTTAGCGAGTATGACTTCGAGATTACTTACATAAAGGGAATAGTGAATCGAGTGGCAGATGCCTTGAGATGGAGGCCACGCATCTTTTTGGCATTGCCTCTTCAAAACGAAGCTACGTGAGAAGATTCTCACTTTACAACGTGACGATGACTGGTACAAAGAAGTCGAGGACTTTATCGGACTAAACACTATGATGGTACCGCGATATGAGCGATTTACCTTTGATAACGATGGGTTATTGAGATTTAGAGGTCAGATTTACATACCACCAAACGAAGAGTTGAGGATGTTGATCCTGAGTGAGGCTCATAGAGCCGTTTACATGGCTCACCCAGGAGTCACGAAGATGAGGGCAGACCTTAAGCCCTTGTTCTTCTGGAAAGGAATGAAGGTTGACATAGTCAACTTGGTGGCTAGATGTCTCAAGTGTCAGCAGGTAAAGCATGAACATAGACACCCGGCAGGATTACTTCAACCACATGCCATTCCGGAATCGAAATGGGAAGTCATTTCGATGGATTTTATTGTTGGATTGCCCCTGACCGCAAGGAGACACGACTTGATTTTTGTGGTGGTAGACACTCTGACGAAGAGTGCTCACTTT
>JASDQU010107673.1:149825-160202 GCA_032191745.1 Picea mariana | reverse complement strand
GGTGTACTAGCTAGATATAGGGTTATAGTTTTAGTAGAGTTCCATGGGAAATAATCATGCCTCCATATCTACAACCAATATATGCATCAATTGTGGCTAACCATGGCCCACCTAAGATTAGTGGGTAACCCCCAAGATTAAATTGTGGTTTCATAACCATAAATATTTTTTGGATATTCTAATGAATATGCATATATAACTACATCCTCTAAGTAGGGAAAATTGTTGGGGCTAAATTTCATGAATGGGATCATTTTCCATGGGTTTTCCCCAAAAATGATTCGCTAATTTCCACTTTTTCTAAAAATGATTCTCCCAAATTCCATAGAATAAAATTATTTTACCTTTAAAATTGCCAAAACGTTACAGAAACTATATAGAATTCTTAGAAATTTTGATATTTTTACAAAACTATGACCAAACATTTTACAGTTTGCATATTAAGGAATTGTAAGATTAGCCACATGTCTACATTTTAATGTATATTTCCTTCCTTCAAATTATCCCTTCCTCTAAGATACCCTCAATTTTGATTGTGGTTCAATCAATCATTCAAACAAATATAAGAGTTTTTCATACATTGGTTATCTTAAGTTTTTCCACGGTTTCCATGTTTATAACATTTAGGAAAACCTCAAAATTAATCAAGCAATTAATAATTTATATATTGTTAATGTAAACATCAACAATAGGAATAGTAGGATCTATATACCTAGTATTAAAAAAAAATCCAAGAATCATATTTGCAAGTTGATCGATGACCTGGATAGTTGGAGGATCATTCCTCCTCCTTCATGTTTTCTTTCGAAATAATTCTTGAACAGATTTGGAATAAGTGGGTACACATTTTATGCCTTGAAATAATGTAATATTAACACATGCATTATTCAACTCCCAAAGGAAATCGAATTAAGTTTAGGAAAAGACTTTATCAATGTTGAACCTCTTTGGATAGAGAGGAAGTGATGCATCCTTAGAATGTGGATGACCTCAACTTTCATGGGAAGTAATTTGTGCAGTATTTGGAGAATTGTTGTTGTATTGATTTTTTTTGGTTTGGTTTCCTACATCATTTTGAACTTCTTTCTCTCCCTCCTCTGAGACAATTGTAGTAKTTTGATTATAGAGRGTCATGGCTAACCTTTATTGGACTTCATATCAATCAAAATGGGAGACAGAACAAGGAGGAAAACTAGACAACTCAATAGTGTAACAAGATTGAGTTGTTTTATTGTCCRTATTAGGTGTGGGTTGTGTAGGTACTTGTGTCGTTAATAGACAATTACTAGTAGGAAACTATAATTATTGTTGTTGTTGAGAAAATTGAAATTGTTGTTGTGGAAATTATGGAGCATGTTGTTATTGTTGGGTGAMAAAAGAAAAAAATCTGCATCCCTATGGAAATTGATAATTTTGGGTTGGTTTTGGTGGATATTATGGCCAATGCATGTAAGGATACCAATATTGAGATGGATATTTCATTTGTTGGTTGGTAAAAAAATAATTATTAAATTGAAGAGGGTCTTGAGACATACCCGATGATCATGATGGCCATGGTCACTTTTGGGAAATGAAACAAATATTTTCATTCTCTTCATTAGTTCCTTCATTGACAGATTTCAATTTAGGAAAATAAGGGTAGTTATTAGTGGCATGATTATGATCACAAATGCTATAGACTTCAACATTATTTAATGAGAACTCCCTTAACATATTCTTATTTCTAAATTTTGATAAAACATTTATGGATAGTTGTTTCTTAGCCTCTTCTTGCTTCTCCTTAACCTATTGTGTGTCAATTTGTGATCATAAAGAACTAAGAATATTAATTTTAAAAATTTCCAACACACTATCGATTTCAACGTGAGTGGCTCCTCCTCTAGATGACTTAGTAATTCTAGCAACAACATATCAAGTACCTTTCGCATGTTTTCAAGTYCCCCATGAGTATGATTTACATAAATCACATATTTGATCATATTTTAGTTGGTAAATATGATCTCCTCCGATCAAATTCAAAAGGTTGAGGCATTCATTTATTATACCTATGATCAAGATAGTGTGTAAAATTTTCTTCTCAAGTTTTATTTGATTGGGCCTTTGCAAGATATATTGGAACCTCTCCTCATATTACTCCAACCTCTCATCCTCCCTATGAGTCTTCTTTAATATTTACTCATGAATGCCTCTTTCTTTTTAATAGTCTTGATATTCCTTTAGGAAATATTGCTTCATGGCATACTATGTATGGATGTTCTTCCCACCAATTCTCATGAACCATAAAAGTGTTTCATTATTTAATGAGGAAGGGAACAATTTCAACTTCCAAGCATCTGTGGTATGGTCATAACTTCTACAAAGGAATCCAAACTTAGAGAATAATATAACTATCTATTCACTGGATAGAACATTAAATTATGTAGAGTTGATGGAGACATATTCTTCATGAGTGCATCATATCAAGGATTCTCTAATTGGAGACTCAAAAGTGATATTGTCACCTTGGTTAGAACCAATTCCTTCTTCTTTTACCATGATGATTGTTTTGCTACTTATATGTCTAATATAATGCACTCATTAATTATCAATCCAAGATTCGTAATCAACAGAGTTACAAGACACCAGTAAGAAAGGTAATTCCTAATGTCACGAGTATAGAATTAAACTAGATTATGCAGGCTAGAAACAAATCAAAATAGCAAACTACAATGTACTTTGGTTGTCTTTCACAGAGAGGAAATCTATTCCATTATGGCACATGCAAGTATGAGATGGAATTGGTTGATAGATCAACTCTGATGTCTGACCCAAAAACTAATTATGCAATCCACACTTTCTGAAAGGAAATCACACATCACTTAGCATAGCATAGGTAGTTCAACAGTCAATATGTTGGTTCTAGTGTGGTTCACAATGAACTTCACTAGGTCTTCTCCAAGTAGTTTTGACTATTTCTGCCAACAGCTATGATCACTCAAGGAAACCAAACTCATGAGAACAGAAACAAAGCACATGTAAAAACAGAGTAATTAAAGATCTAAGCAATTATAAAATGGAAATATTAATCTAAACTGTATTGCTATCATCAAACACAGTTAAAACTTTAACTAATTCAATGTTTAGACTATTGAAAACAAACACTAATGCTAATCTACAGAGAGACTGACCTTTGTTGGGCGGTGGGCCCTTACCGCTTCAACAGGTCAGCTGTTGAAGTCTACAGGAAGCTTGCTTCTAATGCACACATTACTCTCACTTGCACTTCAACACATAAAATCAAAACTCTCTTTAACAACTCAACTCATTCTCAATCATAGATAATCAAAATATGGGAATGAAATGAATTTTCATTAATCTTTACTCAAAAATGTTCTATATTATCATACGCTGCTTACACATTGATAGTATGCTAACTCTCCTCTCCTTCTACCATCCTTTCCATGGCTATTTAATAGTCTGCATCGTGAAACAGAAGGAGGCGAAGGGATTTTCAAATCAATCAGTTGTTTAAGTTTATCATTCGGTCACATCTTCAGCATCATCCTCATGACACAAAGTGCATGAGGATGAGGCAATTAACAATTATCATAGCAGATAGACGCCCACCATTTGACTTAAGTGAGAACTAGCAATTAACTTAGTGCTTTGGGCTCTCCCATATGAGTACCAGATCGTAACAGGCAGATGGTACTAGATCTCGACAAGGCGCAAAAGGTGGTACTGGATCATGACAGAGTGTGGTCGTTGGTACCGGAGCATAACAGAGTGTGTTCATTGGTACTAGATCACCACAGGTAAGATTTAGGATGCATTTGGTACTGGATCAGACAACAACAATCTTGGTGTGCAGGTACCAGATTACGACAGAGCTGGTACAAGAACGCTAGTCATCTAGGGGTTAAAAATCATATGAAAAATCGAGCATTAGTACATGAAATATTTAATTCCTTAACTCAATAAACCACAAAATACATGAATTAACCATACTTTACCTTATGACCTTAATACTGGCAAGTGATAGCGTTCTTGTCATTCACTCAAGGTTTAGATAGGTCCAAAAAGGTATAGGTGAAGAGTAAAATAGGGTAATAAGAATGTCAATTCCAAGTCTCAACATTCCCCCATGCCAAAATCATTGCATGTCCTCGTGCAATTGAAAACAAAACCCAAAATTTTCAAAACTTGAGACTATGTTCTTTACTTGGGTGGATCAATGATATTGATGGTTGAAGCCTCTTCTCTTAGCTCTCTTTTGATGACCCTAAAATATTGTAGGAGTCTTAATACCTTCTTGAGATTTTCAGAGGTCTCCTCATGGTCGTCTTTAATTTGTTGGTTGGTTTCTTTCAACTGCTCATTTTCCTTTTTGATATATCTATCCAAGAGTTGATATTCCTTTACTTCCTGTTGGAGTTCCTGATCTTGTTTTTGTAATTCCCAAATCATTTTCTTCATTTGTTCTTTTGTCAAATTCTTTGTTGATTATACCATTGCTGGCTGGGTGCACTCCCTTTCCTTGACTTCCTCCCTCATCCCACATAGAGTAACAGTGGCTTGCTCTTCAGTCAGACTAGAGATGTCATCTTGAATTGGTAGATCCTCATAAAGGGAGGTAAGGTCGATGGGATCTTCCTGTGTATGAGGACTAACTATTGTTTTTCCCTTCTTTGCCATGCTCCTTGTAGTTCTTTTACAAGGAGGTACCGGATCAGGAATGTTTGCAGGCTTCCTTTTCTTCCTCTCTAATTGTGAAGTGGTGACAGGGGGTTGTGCCACAAATTGTTTACTCTTGATTTCTCAGCTATTATTCCTTTTCTTTATCATTTTCTGATGGTCCTCTTTCTCAACTGCCACCATGGAAGTCTCCTCAACTACTTTGTTTTTACCTTTTAACTCAGATATTTTAGAAGTCTTGTTGATTGTGGAGAAGGACCCTGCCTTTTCATGTTGTCTCACTGTCCTAGATGATGGTGGAGTTGTTTTATCCTTCTTGCTCTTTTTCGCTTGGGGTTCTTTACTTTTCTTTGGACCATGTTGGGTTTCCTCCACAGATTTGTTTCTTGTGGGAAGGTGTTGTGTGATAAGGGTTTTCCAGCTAATCCTCTGTTTCCTAAGCTCATGCAAAACTAGCATTTTAATGAAACCTTGATGGTAGATTCTAGTCTTTTCTATTTTGGAGATGGATTTAACACCACTTACCATTTTATTCAAACTCATCCATAGAAAATAGGGAAAATCGATTTCAGGGCATCCTTCAAAATGCAATAGGAGCCTAAGGTGATAAATGAAAGTCACGGCATACCTGCCTTCACAGGTGACAAATCGTTGAAGACTGGTAATCATTGGGTGGTATTCTTCTTTCATGTAATTTCTAGGAATCCCTTTCTTCCAGTCGGGATTTTGATGATCTTCCTTCAAGAATTGTTGGCACATCTCTTTGTTAATTCCCACATCTTTGAAGTATTTATCTCCTCTGCTAGGCAATCCCATAACCTCCCTTACCGATGCTTCATTAATTATCAGTTGTAGGTTGCCTATACGTGACGTCTCTCCATCATATCCTTGTATAAATTCCTGAGATATCTTCTCGTTCCAGCCTATAAACTTTTCTAGAAATGGTATCCACCCCAATCTAGCATATTTTTCCTGACATAATTGGTATTCCTTGGTTTCCCTATAAACTTCGAAAACCAGTTCATGTATCGTAACAACCATCATTATAAGTTGAGAAAAGGGTTGGTCTGTAGCACAAGGGTGTAGTGAATTGATGGAGGGTTTGGTACCGGAAAGGAGCAGGCTCGGAACTGGAGAAAATCTCACGACAGGGGGAAGTATGGTGATGGTGTTGTGAATGGTAAGCTTGAGTGAGGGTGTTGTAAGGAAAAAAAAAATACGACCAAAAGAGGCTTATCTGGATGGCTTCGCCACCAGATAAGCCATTTCTTATCTACCTATTACTGTAATGATGAGGATAAGACATTGTGTATCATAGCATCATTTTAGAATAGGTGATTGGACGTTTAGGGGGTGAAATTAATGTTGGATCATGGTTCATGATATATGATAGGTTTGTGAATTTGCTTGAGGATGAAATATATTCATGGGTTATCATTGCTATGCATGCTTCATATTTTGATATGATTTTTGCCTTTAACCATGTTCACGAGCTATGAGATGGTTAATTAGGTTTAGGCATATAGGTATGAGGGATAGGCACATGGGTTTGATACTAAGGTCGTAGGATTTAGTATAGCTTTTCATATTTATTGTAGTATTATGAGCATAGGAAAATAAATACCATTTTACCTTTTCTTTCACCTTTGTGTGATCGATGCCCATAATATGTGTGACTACTTGTAATTTGTCAAAATTCATTCTTTTAGACTAAAGCTTCTTGAAAACTTGGTACGGGAATGTCCTGTACTTCTGATGTGCATATCTTCTTTTGTGCAGAGTGATCATTTGAGTCTGAAAAAGAGTTCTGAAGGGGCTCTTTGACCTTCCCCCATGCCGAAGATATTGTATCTCTGTAGGCAAGAAGATTCAACATTTGATATCATAATGCAGAAAAGATTACAAGAGTAAAAGGAATCAATCAAATTTTATAAGTACAACTTATCACTTATCATATGATATCATGCAAAAAATGAAATTGCCCTTCTTTTAATGGAATATTGACAGAGGTAGCATTTAGAAGTGAAACAGGGGAATACATCTATGTTTGCATCTCATGCCAAAAAAATGAAATTGCCCTTCTTTTAATGGAATATTGACAGAGGTAGCATTCAGCAGTGAAACAGGGGAATACATATATGTTTGCCAAAAACCAGATCCTACCTAACTTGATTCAGAGTTTTACTATCATTGGATGTTATAGATAAATTTCACAATATGAGTAGATTAGGCTCCCTAGTTAGGGCTCCACTCTTAAGAAGTTTCCTTCCTCGATAGTGTAGGCTTTAGATGTCAGACCAGTAAGTTGAATTAGGGTGATTCTCAAATCGACATTTGCTTGGAGAATTATATTGCTAATTCATCTAGGATTTTGTATCTCATGAGAGCCAATAATGACCTTTACTCTTTTTGTTTTAGATGGCAAAATGTGGATTTTTCAATCAGACAAGTATAGATGAGACATGTTTCAACCAAAACCCACTGCCAGCAAGCCTGTTCAGTACTCCAGTGGGGTAGTTGTGATAATTAGTGAGAGGTGCCTTCCCCAGGTAGAATGCCCCATTTCCAACAGGCATGTTCAGTACCCTGATGGGTTTGCCTAGTCATACCACAGACCGGTACTCGCTACCAGCAGACCTGTTTAGTATCCCGACGGGTTAGTCTCTTAAACCCTTTTTCCATCAGAGGCTTCTTGTCCATAGTCACCTATTTTTGTTTGTATTAAAGATTTCTTTGCACGGTGACAGGGGAGGCTCGTCTGAAAACCTTTTTACAGGGTGGGATGGTATTCGGTTGGAAGGCATATACTCTTCTTTTGTATGTCTTTTAAAGATTTGTCTGAAGGAAAAATAAACTTTTATGCGCATTATTTCTTTTAGAGTGATCCAGATGTATAATTTTGTCTGAAGTTGTCCATAAGAGGATGACCTAAAGTTTCCTTGGGGTACTGGTACATCCTCTGCCATAGAAGTTTTGGTAGTGTGCCCATGGTAGAGAGTGTTCATATACTCATATGTTACTCTTTAATAAGATAATCCAATGAATACTATTGAAATCTGGTTAGGGTGAGATAGTTTCTTATAGGCTAATATATGTTTCCTTTAAATCATGCTAAATACTAGGTAAAGGCAACTTCTAGTCTTTAAAGTGGATTATGGTTCTTTGAGAAATCATGGGTAAATATTGTGTCCCTCTTTTTAGTTTGTTTTTAAGCAAMAGAACCAAAAKAAATTAAAATACTTCTCAGCAACARAACCAAAAGAAATTAAAATACTTCTCAGCAACAGAACCRAAAGAAATTAAAATACTTCTCAGCAATAGAAACAAAMAGAAATTAAAATTCTTCCCTTTAGTTGTCAACAKAAGGGYTKYTATTTGATAGYGCTTTKGGMTCYATGGTTCTGTCTTAAGTGGTTGTTGCATGTTTTCATACTTCAKATTTATTGACATAAGATTTTAAAATATGCTTTGTCAATATGTCTTGATAGTACTGCAGAAGGACAGATTCTGGTACCGAACTGGTACCAGACTGGTACTGGATCAGAACAGGATTTCTGGTACCGAAACAGAACAGAATATTGTTGATGCCTACAACTGATATTTAGCAAATTCRTGAAGGATCAAAWAGATTATTAAAAAATTGCTTAATAAATAAAAGAAAATTTGCGAAAGTAAGACAAAAGGAGGTAAAGGTCTTTTGTTACCTTCAGCTTATTATCAAAATTCGATCACACCTATGTACAAAAAGTTTCAAATAAACCAATCAATCAATGTGGGTCAGTAGGAGGATATCCTTCCTTACTGATCATCTACATGTCTGAATTCTGTAGTATATGAGTGAGAAATTCTTCTTTGGACAGAGGTTTATTGTAAATTCGCAATCGGTGGCCATTCACAAGTAGTGGTGTCTGTTGTTCATCAATTGTCTTGATCCTGATTGAACCATTATCATAGATAGTGTCAATTTTGTAAGGTCCCATCCAACGGGTGGTTAACTTACCTTTGAAGTTCTTGAATCTGTTGTCATACAATAGGACCCAATCTCCTTGTCGAAATTTTTTCTTTTTGAGATACTTGTGATGCCATTTTGTTCTTTGTTCTTGAATGAGGGTAGTCCTTTGAAGTGCTTCATGCCTGGTTTCATCCAACTCATTAAGTTGCAAGAGTCTTAATTTTTGGGCTTCATCCAAGTTCATGCCAACTTGTACTGCAGTCCTGAAGGTTTTGATCTGAAATTCTATAGGGAGAAGCACATGCTTCCCATACACTAACTCATAGGGTGTATGTCCCGTTGTATTCCTCCAGGTGATTCTATAAGCCCATAAAGCTTCTAATAATCTGTCAGCCCAATCCTTATGGTGCAGTTGTATTGTTTTGGTAAGAATGGACTCAATAACTTTGTTTGTGGATTCTACTTGTCCATTTTCTTGAGGATGATAAGGTGTAGATTTCCTATGTTTGATTTGGTACTATTCTGTAACATCTTTGACTAGATGAGAGGTGAATTGGGTTCCCTGATCAGTCACAATTTCTCTCGGTACACCAAATCTAGTAAAGATATCATTAAAAAGGAAATCTACCATTGATTGTTCACTAGCAGTCAGTAAAGCCTTTTCTTCAACCCATTTAGTCACATAGTCAGTGCATACAAGTATATATTTTTTCTTTTTAGTTGCAGCGTTAATGGGCCCTACAAAATCTAATGCCCATTTCTTGAATGGTTCAATGACTACTTGGGCTTGAAGTGGCATTTGGTCTCGTGCAGTAGGCTTACCCATTCATTGGTATTCATCACAATTGGATACATAGGTTTTACAATCTCTGAAAATATGAGGCCAGTAGTAACCTGATTGCAGAATTTTGTAAGCAGTCCTTTTGTCTGTGAAGTGTCCTCCATAGGGGCCATCATGTCAGGCTTGTAAAATATCATGAATTTTATCTTCCCTTACACATCTCCCGATTACCAAATCTGGTCTTGTTTTGTAGAGGCAATCATCGTGCCACATGTAATTTGCACTTAGTTGAATTACTTTCTGTTTTTCTCTAGGAGACAATTTCTGAGGCATCTTCTCTGTCACAAGATAGTTAGAGACATCTGCATACCACAGAGTGAATGTAGAAATAGCAAATAATTTTTCATCAGGAAAGGTATCTTCTACTGGTGCATTATCTCCCAAATGAATCATTCTAGATAAGAAATCAGCCACAAGATTATCTTTACCAGGTCTATTAATAATATTGATATTAAACTCTTGTAATAATAAAATCCATCTTGTAACTCTAGGATTTGTTATAGGTTTGTTCATTAAGAATCATATGGATGAATGATCAGAGTGTCCAAAAGCTTGATATCCAGTAATATAGTGTCTAAATTTATTCATAGCATGGACTACAACTAGCAATTCCTTTTTTGTGACCGTATAATTAACTTCAGCTAGAGACAAAATTTTACTGACAAAGTAAATAGCATAGAGCATTTGATTTTCTCTTTGTCCAAGGACTGCCCCAAGGGCTGTGTCTGAGGCATCGGTATAGATATGAAAAGGAAGGGACCAATTTGGTCCTCTTAATACAAGGGTAGTTGACAATTTCTATTTTAAAATTTCAAAAGATATTTTCCATTCATCATCCCACTTAAATTAAACTTCTTTGGATAATAATTTAAATAGAGGGGTAGCTAGGCTTGTAAAATTCGGAATGAAT
>JASDQU010107673.1:105586-126348 GCA_032191745.1 Picea mariana | reverse complement strand
AATGAAATTATTAGAGTGATTGGTTGTTTTGGTTTTCAGGGTCTTCACCTTTCAATAAAAATGAATGATGGATGGTAGATATCGGAAGTTGTTTCCCTACCAGTGGGGCCAAGATCCTAGCCCACTCTTCATAATGCTAGCTATGGGCCTCCCCATCCATATTTGATTGACCAATTCATGCCATGCATAGCATGAATAATTTGTTAACGAAGTTAATGAAATGATATTTTTCACCCAATGTTCGATTGGGACTAGGGAATTAATAGTTAGAAATGGTGAAGAGTCATATGCATGGTCGATTAACCATTCATCTGTAGGGTAGGTAGGTTGTGCATAGGTTTCCATTGCGGAACATGAGTACTGACGATCGATGTTATTGTTCCACCCACTTTGTTCGCTCTACTTGCGTCACGTCATACAAGAGAGAGAAGGATTGGCTCCTCTCTATGTTTGTTTCACCAAGTCACAAATCAAGCGTCATTATCTCAATAACGATATTACACACAAATCCGTCCAACTTAGACTTTAGTTACTTTGGAAAATAAACAATTAATCCATATATGATGGTCGCCTATGAATGATAAGAAAACCTTCTCTATTCTTTCTATTCAAGGTATTGTTCATTTATTGTATTGGGCCCAACTGAAAGATGCACCGTCCCCCTTTTTCATTCATTTACGGAGCGGGGTTGAGCACCCACAACTGCTAGCCTAGCTAAAATGAAGTGATTTCCCTTATATTTCCTCCCCACCCACCTTTGTTTGTCGGTCGTGAACAAAGGTTATTTATTTTGGTATTGGATCCGAATGACTCTTGCCGGCTACATGAGAGAGATACTAGACTCTTCTCGATTTTCAATGAATGATTGAGAAAGGGTTAGGGAAGGAAGAACCCAAGCCGATAGGCGACAGTAGGTTCTTATTCAACCATGGTGCTCCATCCCTAGTACAAATCTCACTAGCCTAGCCCGGGCACACACACTCTGACCCGTATTTATTTCTTGTTATTTCTTTCTTTCTTATTATCGAGCACATCCGAGTGGCGCATGTATCTATAGTGGATCCGGTGGTTCGAGGGAACATAAAAAACCACCATTGGTTATGCTATTCTCTCCTCAACTCGAACCCCATACCCACCCCCAAACCCCCTCCTACTATCTATCTATCAAGTCAAAAATAGAACTACTTCTACTAGCAGAACCACGATAGGGTCCTCTTGTTCGTTCCAAGAATGGTTAGTTCGTAACGCAAGTCCCCTTTCGTTCCTCCCGCGCTATATATAATCACCCCCGTGCCATGCATGGGCATGCCAGGCAGATTCTGCAATTCTTTTTGGGGATCTCTCACACAGGAAGGAGTCCAACCAATAGGTTGTAGACAAGATTAAGGGTGTTCTCTATTTATCTCTCTAATATAATATAGGTCGGGCTGCATCAAATAGAGGGATCAGTCAGGGTACCACATGATGCAGCAGGTGGATTTTCCTCGCTCCACTGTTGACTAGAACCGAAACAGGTTACTTCATATTAGGTACGAACCCGAGCCAACCAATAGGCGAAGTAACCTCTTCACCCACTTGATCTTGCGTATACCTGTACATAGTTGTCTGCTCGAATCGAATGAATGGAGGGAGTAGGGGAAGTGGCAATAAATGAGGGGGTTCAGGGCCATAGATTTACATCATTATATGTCACCCGCTCATTGATACAGTATTCGGTAGTTTGTTTCTTTCTCTATCTTCCTGATCCCGGCCTGAGGGAGAGGGGGTATCCACTCTCTGGTACTATCTCCCCACCACCTATTTTGGGCTTCCGGGTGGTCTTCTCTCTTCCTTCGTAGTATGCACCTCCACTTTCTCACATCCTTTTCGTGCAACACTTGTTCCTTCCTCGGGTCTATGACGTGCCACGGACGTGACGTACGTTAGGTCACCCTTTCTTCTCCATTTTTCATGTGCCCTCTATCTTTGAGGTATCAAATCCCTCCCTTAGGTATTATGTCCCTACTTGTTCGTCATGTATTCTTTCATGCCTGGACTACTTTCAGTGGTTTGCTTCTATTCCATCTAGTTTTTGTATGTGTTTTTCCTTTCTTGTCAGTTTGGGGGTTTGGGACCAACCATTATCACTCTGTTGGTTCATGGTACTTGCGACCTACCTAGATGATCAATTCAATTCAATAAGGAAGGTGCACTCTTATTATGTTCTTGTGAGATATAAAGGCTAGATAAAAGGTATAGGGGCTGGGGATGCGAATCGAGAACCAACAATTGCATTTTATATAGATACAGATGCGTATACAGTTGGAGTTGATCCAGTTACGGGTGTAGATTTATATGCAGGGCCATAGCCCGCAGCTCCGGTTTCATATCCAATTGTAGAGTCTCTAGTTTCAATTCCATATTTAGTTCCAAGTCTCGTTACAAATTCATATGCAGTTCTAGAAGCAGGAGAAAAGCCATCGATATTAGATCGAGAGTGAGTAGTTTACCTTGCAAAAGAAAAAGCAGTTGTTTCACCAATTCCATAACCACTAGCAACAAAAGAGGGAGCTAGAGCATAGGTGGTATTATAGAAATAAGCAAAGTATAGGCAGCAGATTGAGTTGCAGAACTAGCAAAAGTAGTTGCATTTGAAGCAACAATAGTGGTTATAGACATGGGCGAGTTGTTCAGACTAAGTCTATTATAACAAATCAAATAGCTAGGCCTTTTAGGATTTCCAAAGTACATCGAGCCCTATTGAGGCTGGGAAGGAAGCTGAGAACAAACGCTAGGATTCTTGGTAAACTTATGGTTTACTACCAGCAGGGGTCATTTTACTCATATAGGGCACTATAAAAAGCTTCACAAAACTAGCAAAGTGGATAGGGAACAGGCAAAGTCTAAAAGTGCATCATCTAGCTCTGAAATGGGGACTCTAACAGGTTCTTCTTAAATGGATTCAACTTGTGCTTCTGCTAGTGGATCAACAACTAGAACTAGATCTACTGCCTTCGACTCTGGGAGGTCAATTGCCTTTGCTCCTATTGGTGCTAGTTAAACCACCTACGTTGTCAGGTCTCGATCTTTACCTAGGCCAAATTAGTGACTAGAAAATTGAAAACTATAATCGTGAATGGAGTTTATGGAACTATGTGAAGGGATGGGCTCTATTCCTCCATCTCCACCTCGGTTTCTACCTCTATCTTCATGTTGTAGCCTAGGTTTAATCAAAAGTGGCTTTAGCACTAGTATCATATCTCGTTGTTTCAAATCCAAGTGCATGCCGACCACACCATTGAAATCTCAACACCGTAACCCATAAACACATATGCACAACTGATCTCTATAGGTTTGGATATGATATAACTATGCAAAAGATCTCACTATGTTCCTAACGATCCCTATGCTCCCTACACGCTCTACACTACCAATCTCTATGGCTCTATGGAATGGGCTACCAATATACATGGAAATGATCCCTATGCTACATATCTACATAGAGAAGACCCCTATGCCACTTATCCACTATGACTCCTTTGTCAAAAACAGTGCATGGGAAATTGTCCCAAGACCGGTCGACAAATCAGTGGTAGGTTTGAGATGGATCTACAAGGTAAAGCAAGCTGCTGATGGGAGTGTGGATAAATACAAGGCCATATTTGTGGCCTGGGGTCTCTCACAGATCGAGGGGATAGATTATGATGAGAGCTTTGCACCTGTTGCAAGGTACTCTTCCATAAGATCCATCCTTTCACTCTCAGCACAGATGGGCTAGCGCATTCATCAGATGGATGTAAAAATTGTGTTTCTCAATGGGATCATTGAGGAAGAAGTGTACATTGAGCAACCATAAGGTTTTGAGACCTTTGACAGGGAGTCACATGTGTGCAGACTCAAGAGAGTGTTGTACGGGCTGAAGCAAGCACCCCGTGCTTGGTACACTTGGATTGACAACTATTTCACTGGACTGGGCTTCACCAAAAATGAAGCCGATGCAAACCTATACCAAATTGTGGTGGATGGTAAGATTTTAATCATTATTCTTTATGTTGATGATTTAATACTGACTAGTGATGAGCAAATGATACACTCATGCAAGAAGGACCTTGCAAAGGATTTCGAGATGAAGGATTTGAACCTCCTTCATTATTTCCTTGGATTCGAAATATGGCAGCAAGATGGTGAACTTTTTGTGTCTCAAGGAAAGTATGCAAGGGAGATACTGGGTAAGTTTCAAATGGAGGGTTTCAAACCCATGGATACTCCTCTTCCATGAAACTGGAGGAAAGAGGATGCTACTTCTGGAGAGGTAGTGGATGCTACTGTCTATCGACGGTTAGTGGGTTCGCTAATGAATCTAGTGAACATGAGACCGGACATTTTCTATGCGATTAACCAGCTGAGTCAAGCAATGGTTAAGCCTACCAAGCTCTTTTGGAATGCGGGTAAGCATGTCCTGAGAGAGGAACATCTGAGAATGGCTTATGGTACAGCTAGACGGATTAGGTGAAGTTGCATGGATTCACAGATGCAGATTGGGCTTACGACGGGGCTGGGTGGTTGGACTATAGGATTTTTTTCGCTTGCGTTGGGCCTGGGATTTTTTTTTCATGATTTTAAAAACCGCAAAGTGCTAGAACTTTTACGAAATGAAATGGCAGCTGACCCGGACCCACCGCAGATTATATTGAGGGAGACATCGCCTCTTTTGGAAGAGGCCCAACAAGAAAAATTGGAAGGTGGATCGCGCGACTCAGCAAGTAAATTCAGGATGGAGGCGGTTGGATTAACTCCAACCCCCACAATGGAAGTCGGAGCAAATAATCACCGACTCTATTAAATAACAAACCCTTGGTGGAGTCGGAAGAGCCAAAGATGAGGGAAGTGGCGCTGACCGAAAGAGTACTTAAAACACCGGTACAAGTCCCATTACAGTTATTGATGAAGAGTGTTCCTTCTTTAATCACTTCTCTGATACAGGTCGTGTCCAAAACGAATTAGTCTNTGGAGAGGTAGTGGAAGCTACTGTCTATCGACAATTAGTGTGTTCACTAATGTATCTAGTAAACATGAGACTGGACATTTGCTATGCAGTTAACCAGCTGAGTCAAGTGATGGTTAAGCCTATCAATATCTTTTGAAAGGCAGGTAAGCATGTCCTAAGATACCTGATGGGAACATCTGAGTATGGATTATGGTATAGATAGACGAATGAGGTGAAGTTGCATGGCTTCACGGATGCAGATTGGGTGGGAAGCCCAACAGACAGAAAGAGCACATCAGGGGGGATCTTTAGTATCGGATTTACAAGTGTTTCTTGGTACAACATAAAATAGAGATATGTGGCACTCAGTTCAGCGGAAGCAGAATACATGGTAGCGAGTCAAGCTACATGTGAGGCTATCTGGATGAGAAATATCTCGGTTGGTTTGTTTGGTTCTCATTTAGATCCAACAGTGATTCATTGTGATAATCAGAGTTGCATTAAACTCTTGATTAATCCTGTGTTTTATGATAGATCTAAGCATATAGATATCTGGTATCATCATCTCAGATATTGTGTGCAGAGGAAGATCATGTTTCTTCAATACATTCCTATGGAAGATAAGGATGTAGACATTCTGACGAAGGCGCTCACCAGGAGCAAATTTGAATATCATAGAGACAGGATCGGGGTGAAGGATAATCCCTTTATTGTTGAGAGGGAGTGTTGAAAAGTCAACAAGAAATGTGTGTCTAATTTATTTTTCCTTTAAATAAATTGGAAAATAAACATTAATCTATTATCTCATAATTACTTGAAATAGTTAACTGAAATGGAAAATCAGTTAGCTATAGAAAATTCGAGTTCAAAGGTTGACTGGTTGGACATGGAAGTCGAATTAGTTGTAACTAAGTGACTTGAAGTTGTAACAGAGTTAGAAGTGTATTTATGTGAGTTGTGAAGTAGTTTAACTGAGTTAAGTGAGTTAAGCTCAGTTGTACTAGTTGTAACTGAACTTACACTAGTGAGAGTTCAGTGAATTAATTATTAATTAATAAGTAATCTATAATATCCCTCGGCCGAACCCAAATGTAAATATAATCCAAGTATATTTAAGCTAGTGAGTTGTTTAGACATCATTTTTGTAATACACCTTTTATGGCATGGTGCGCGCATATACTGCGCAGTAAAGGGATGTAATGTTCACATTTCTGAATACCGCGTGCAGTAACTAAGGTGCGTGCAGCCTTAAAGATAGAAGATACAACGTGCAGTAACTAAGTGTGCACAATATTAAGGTCAGAAAACCTTTGTGCATTATAGGCTGGTGAGCCAGTATTGTAAGTCGGAATGCTTATGTCTTGGACTTAGGCCAGCACGCCTAGATGTCAAGGGCCAATGCGTCTACTTTGTACATGACTCATGATTAATATAAAATACATCACTGCACATAGACTGGCCACAATAAAAGAGATGGGGGATTGAAATTCACCAGTTAGGGAAAGGGAGGGCCAAAATTCAAGGGAATATTATATTAATATTTCCCAAAACATAAATTATGGATAATTTTATCCTCAGTTCTAAAGTTGGGGACAAGTGAACAAAAGTAACTTCCGATATGACAAGTGTCAAGTTGGGGACATGCATTCATATCACGGGGAAACTTAGCCCAATGGGGTGAATTGGAGAGGAGGAGAGTAGAAAAACAAAGAACAGATAGGGGGGGGGGAACCAGTAGGCTGACCATCATTTTTGACAGAGAGAGTTCACAGTGATCTTAGAAAATTTTTAGTTTGAAAAGTTGTTTAAGATTTGAGTCAAGAAGAAGTTATTTTTCTTCCAGCTTTCTGTTTATTTTTCTTTCATCTTTCAAACATCACTAATTTTACTTTCATAACCTTTGACTTAAGACAAGCCATAAAAATTAACGCTAAATCTAAAATTCATTAGACTTTTTATGTTTGTAGGGTCAACCAACTAGTTTAGGGTTAGGGCATTGAATTAGGTTGGAGAGGAAACTCTTCAAGGCCATTAAATAAAACATTAGAGTATGAGTTAGGGAGTGTCAAATTCCAGTATCGCAAAAGTTATCTGGGACCCCCCTCTAACACAGGGTCTAAACACGAGGTCACATGCGGAAAGGTAGCGTAGATAACCCCTCCAAAGCTGGACCAATCGTAGTGGAGAACACATATAGAGGGCTTGTATTGGGATTTCGTTGATTGCATTTGCCACAGAGCTTCATGGGTCTCGAGTCTGTTCGAGGTCCTCAGTTGTCTCCTGAACCACTTGCCTTCGATACCCTTGACATGTTTCGGGCTCGATGCCCTGCTCATTGTGGTCTACCCGACTTTCGACTGTACACGCCTGGTGACTGTTCGCGCACTGGCAACCTAGTTGCTTATCTTTTTTAGAGACATACAGAGGTGAATGCGGGGGTATACCATGGTACCTAGGACAAACATCGGGCCACGATTTGTAGAGTATACCCAGAGGGTTCTTCCATATTCAAGTTGCACTTGCACTGGTAAGTTGCTCCAGTGTTGGTTGTTGTAACTGTTCTTCCAACTAGTTTAGTGTTTGCTTGTTTTATCTTGGAGGGACCTTTTTAGTGTGTGTTGTTTTTTAAATGAATAGAAAGCCTTAGTGTGTCTTTGATCTTCTCACACAGTGGAGGATCACGAGATCCGTCGGTCACGAAGGCTTCTAGGCCTATCACCAGTTACACTGGAGCCACCTCCACCACCACTAAGGCGAAAGCTAGACCAACAAGGGTCTTTTGAAGCAATCGGGTCACAGGAAATTGTACCCGACCAACATCCAGAGGAAATGACCGTTTTATACCTTGGAGCGAAAGCTCTTGGTCCATCCTTGGAGTGAAATCTCTTGGCACCCATCATTGTACAGATTCACCCTTACGAGTGCCAAATAGTGTCGCACTCAACAATGGAAACAAATGCTGCCACTTCTTTAGGGAATTCTTCAATTCCCACTATGGTTGTCACCATAGGGGATATTCCACCTCCTAACCCACCATCACCGGTTTGAGCCACCATGGTATCGACTGCCTCTACCTTGAGAAGTGGTCCAATCCCATCTATGGTAGCGGCCACTTCCCCTTTCACATCGAGTGTGACAGGCCCTCCATTCTCATACGGGATGCCTAGCTCAGGTACAAGTCCTGTACTTTCCTACTCCACTTTACAGACTTTAGGTCTGGGGGCAGGGAGCTCTAATGCTCCTCTGCAAGGACACATGGGGGGCACTTCATCTCCTTTTAACGCTTTTCCTTATGGTGGAGGTCATATACCTCCTTCATCCCCTTCGCTCGGTGGCACCCACCAGCAATCTATCGGGACACCCACACACCATAGTTTATTTGGAGTAGGGAGTCAACGACCACCTGCTCATAATATGTTGGTAGGTTCGACACTGTTTTATTTGTTCGGTGTGTTTGGTAACAACGCTTTCTCATCAGCTTCTTTCCCAACTGGGGGCAACCCCAGTTACGAACAACCTAAGCCTATGCAGGGTACTATTCCTGCACAGGGGGAAAACCCAGGAACTTCTTCCGCATCAAGACCTTGGAATTCTTGGCAGGGATTAGTTCCCTCGTCAGGAATGCTGATATGGGGCAATTCTTTTCACAACCATTGGAACCCCAGACAAGGTACTATTCCTATTCCCATGGGATCGGCATGGGGCAACCCTTCCCAAAGTCCTCCAAATGTAATGCATGCCCAACCATCTATGTCCTATTTTGGGAATCAGCTGATGATGTCTCCTCACACATAGAATCCATATGCTGGTCATGTCCATGGTTTTTACCAGAACCCAGGCCAGTAGCCGAATGTTTCCTGGCAACCTGGTGCCAGTCAAACTCTAGGTCCCTTTTTCCATGGTTATCACCAACAACCCAAACTACCTTTCCTGGCAACCTTGCATTTGCCAGACTTGACAAGGTTGTTGAATGACCCTATCTATCATGATCCGTGTTGGCCCCCTATGCTGACAAATTTGCATTCAGACATACCAAAGTTCGAAGCAAATCCTAATGAAGATCCAGGAGATCATGTGACCACCTTCCATCTTTGGTGCTCATCTAACTCATTGAAAGACGACTCCATACAATTGTGATTGTTTCAACGTACTCTCATTGGGAGTGCCGTGAAATGGTACATTGAGCTCAACCGCTCAAGATACTCTTCCTTCGGCGAATTGGCAATGGCTTTCCTAAACCATTTCCAATTATGTGTGAGATATGACGCTGGCACATAATTGTTGGCCAATTTCGAACAGACGAAAGCGGACCATATCTCTGATCACATCCGAGAATGGAGATGTTGGAAGAGTTTAATTAAGGTGCTAGTCCCACTAGCATTCCTTCTCGAGTGGTTCCTTAAGTCTTTGGTCCCATAGTTATCCAAAGACGTCGCAACGTCGGGAGTGTTTTCGAAGAGGATGCCATCATGAGAGCTCAACAACTTGAGCTAATCTACTCTCAGTCCGGTTTATTATACGAGATCTTTCCAGATGCACCACACTCAATACTTGATAAAACCAGACAGAGAGCTGGACCACATGCCGATGGTATTTTTGGTTCAGCACAAACAAAGCCCGTTGAACAACTGACGAAGCAATTGCAACAATTGTCTATACAACACACAGTGGCCAGCCAAACTACTATTTTGGCTTCTCCCCTTACCCAAACATCAGATGTACACATAGTGCAATCAACGAATCCAAAGGCCACCGAGCAGCCTGATGGAAATAAAAAACAACAAAAGAAGGGCAAGGGGGATAAGAAACCCACTAATAATGTTGGCGAGGGAAACACTGAGAAATGAAAGGCAAGGTATCCATGCAACCTGTGCATGGAATACCACCCGACCCACCAATGCCCTCAACTTGCAGAGGCCCAAAAGTTTGTGACACAACAATAGCCTATCATGTTAACCAATCCATTTCAACATGGGCAAAACCTAACACAAACCTCTACAAATGTGGAAGGGGGTAGTCAAGGACCCTCTCCATCTTCGAATAATCCTGCATCCATGAATGTGTATATGATGAAGGGTGATTCTTTTATATTAATTAGAGCGCATGACTATAGTAAACCAAGCACTTCTAAGAAGAGCAAAGAAGCCCAAATCCCATATCTTCCTCTCCAGATCGAGAAGACTTTGGGTGAAACAATGACACGCATCCCAAAAGGTGCGTTCAAGAAAGATTCTCACAACCCAAATGCAAGGGCCGCCCAGAACTATTCTGTGGTGGAGGATTTGTCCCAAGCCCCTTGTGCGATGTCCACTTTAGAGGTCCTCCAAAGGTGCCCTTCCCAGAGGGAATCTTTGTTAGCCGCTTTAGGATCTACTGAGACTTGTAATTCAGGTACAATCATGCTAGATACAACCGACTTAAAACTTCGTCTACCTTACCACATAGCATTTCAAATAGTAGTGGCTCACCCCACGAAAACGTTTACTTGAAAAAATTTTCGCATGGTGGTTGACAAGGATGCCTCGACATGCGTTATGTCATTGGCATGTTGGAAGGCCATTGGCCAGACCATTTTGTCTCTGTCACCTTCCCTTCTCACTGCTTTTGACGGTCATTCGTTCCGACCACATGGTCTCATTCCCTCTTTCCCCGTGCAGTTAGGAGGGAAGACCATGTGCGTTGAGGTAGAAGTAGTCGATGCATCCCTCGACTACAATCTCTTGTTAGGAAGAAGTTGGACTTATGCCATGTAAGAAGTGGTTGCTACAATTTTCTGGGTCTTGTTGTTTCCACACGAGGACCGGATTGTGACCATTGATCAATTGTCTTTCTCCATACCCGACCCTTCATTGGGGGCATCATCAACGTAGGAGTTGGTTTGTGCCCATCTTTGATGGGTACCTTCGATTACCCGCCCCCTCAAGGCGATGTCAAGTTCATATAAAACCACCATAAGGTTGAGATTTTCCAAGTTTCGTTGTTTCACACGACTTACCTCAACGATCCGTAGATACTTCCTTCCCCATCAACCACGATGGAAGGGAAAATAAACCCTGGAATGTCCATTCCCTTGTCCACAATAGAAGTAGCGTACTCTTTAGTCCAACAAGCTTCAGCCGACACAGATCCAACTCCTGCATAAGAATTAGATCTGATTCTAGAGCCTATTTGGGTTCAAGGCTCTCTCACTGATACCGATTTGTTAGACTTAGTCTTTCCCTCCGATGAAGCAATAATTGAAGTAATGACTAGTCCAAACAAACCCTGGGATGATCTACATCATAGATCATACTTCATCCTGAAGTTAAGCAGAATCGAAGTAGGAGAATTTACCTTGACTATGACTGGAGATAGGTCTTGTCCTATTAATCCCTTATCTACACATGAGGTTTATGCAGAGGGTAATATGGAAACTATCGTTGAAACTATACCGATTAATATCTCCAGAACCCCTGGCGTCGTGGAGAATGTTTTCGTCAGAGCTGACTGTTCCCCCGAAGAGATTCAAATCTACACAGATCTATTTAAAGAATTATGTGACATTTTTTCCTGGTCTTACGAGGAAATACCAGGCATTGATCCAAAAATAGTCGAACATGAAATCAAAACTTATCTGAATGCCAAGCCTATTCGGCAGAAGCTTCATCCAGTTAATCCCAGGAAAGCATCATCCATTAAGGTTGAAGTTGAGAAACTTCTAAAAGTCAGTTTTATCTATCCTATCCATTTGACCCAATGGGTGTCAAATCCTGTGTCGATCAATAAGAAACAAGGAACGATTCATGTATGTACGGACTTTCGTGATTTGAGCAAGGCCTGTCCAAAAGATAATTTTCCCACACTATTCATCGACCAGATAATTGATGAATGTGCAGGTTGTGAGGCCTTTTCTTTCATGGATGTTTTTTCAGGATATAATCGGATACAAATCAAACTTGAAGACCAACACAAAACTGAATTCATTTGTTCATGGGGTACATTTGCCTATCATAAGATGCCTTTTGGTCTCAAAAATGCTGGAGCTACCTTCTAGCGGGCCATGTCTTTTGTTTTCCATGATCTCAAGCATATAGTCGAGGCCTATTTAGATGATTTAGCATCTCGATCTCACAAGAGAATGGATCATCCCACACACCTCCAACTTATCTTTGAGCGATGTCGCTACTTCCAGATTTGTTTGAACAAAAACAAATGCAACTTTTTCATAACATCAGGACATTTGTTAGGTTTCATAGTGTCAACAACAGGGATCATGGTCAATCCTCTCAAGGTTGAGACAATAGTTCAGTTTCCCCCCCCCCACGTACAATCCTTCAACTTCAGAGTTTACAGGGCAAGGCAATTTTTTTAAGGCGTTTCATCACCAACTATGTCGAGATCACAAAGGGCTTTATGCACTTACTGAAGAAAGATGTTCCTTTTCATTGGGACGATGTTGCTCAATGCTCCTTCGAAGCATTGAAACATGCCCTCACATCTGCCCCTCTGCTTCAACCACCCAACTATAACAAAGATTTCTTATTATACCTGGCTGCAGCAGAGTCAACCACCGACATGGTCTTAGTCCAGGAAGATGATTTTCTCTCAGAATATGTGATCTATTACCTGAGCCGAGGCCTAGTCAGACTGAAACTCAATTATTCTCATATCGAAAAACTTGCATTGGTAGCAGTCCATGCTATTCAACGGTTCCATCATTATGTTATGTTTCACAAGACCATCGTCATTTACATTGTGAATCCATTTCAATATGTGTTGACATGACGGGTAATAGGCGGAAAGATCAGTAGATGGATAGTCATCCTCTAGGAATTTGACTTAGATTTCGTTTCAGTGAAATCCAAAAAGTCACTAGTCTTCACAGAACTCATCTCGGAACTTTCGATTGAGTCAGGTGATGTTATGCCCGAAGAGTCACCTATCAGAGGAGATATGTTTTTGATCGCATCTTTGGATCCCTAGTACAGAGATATACTTGTCTATATCTAGAATTTGAAGTGCCCCACCTCTTCTTCTCATGATGAGCGTCATCGTATATGCCATCAGGCTAAGAATTATCTCATACTCGATGATACATTGTATCAAAGAGGTGTATACTGCATATTGTGTCAATGCCTCACTCAAGAAGAAGCATTTATCGTGCTTAACGATTGCCATACCAGAGCATGTGGCGGTCATTTGTCTGGGTTGGAAACAACCCAAAAGATTTTACGAGCAGGTTACTTCTGGCTGACACTAATCAAAGATTGTATCAAATCGATCAAGAAGTGCCACTCATGTCAGATCTTCTCTCGGAAGATGAGGGAACATCTCGCTCCCATGTTTCCTGCCATCACAGTTGGTCCCTTCACCAAGTGGGGGATTGATTACACTACATGCAACCCTCCTTCAGTAAGGGGGCACCATTATATCATTGTCTCCGTAGACTACTTCACGAAGTGGGTCGAAGCTATGCCAACGTTTAAAGATGATGGAGAGACTGCAACTCTCTTTTTATTCAACCAGATAATAGAAAGGTTTGACGTCCTAAGAGAGATTGTCATTGACCATGGCAGTCACTTTCAGAACCAGATGATGACCGAATTAACATCAAAGATTGGGTTGCGGAAAGAACATTCGTCACCCTAATACCCCCAATCAAATGGTCAAGTGGAAGCTGTAAATAAATCTCTTAAGACCATCCTACAACGAATGATCAACTCAGCCAAGTCAAATTGGAATTTGATGTTATACTCGACATTATGGGCTTACCGAACATCTATTAAGATTGCAACCAGTTTCTCACCTTTTCAACTCATTTACGGGCTGGAAGAAGTCTTGCCTATAGAATTTCATATCTCGTCCCTAAAATTGGTAGTACAGTTATTGCTAGACACTTTTCCACTTAAACAATGGTTATTATACCTTGAGCGGCTCAATGAGCAACATTGTGATGCGGCCCTGGCCAACGAGGCTCACAAACATAATGTCAAATGTTAGTATGATCGGTCCATTCATCCTTGGATTTTCTCTGAAGGCGACCTTTTCCTAGTCTATGACCAAGATAAGGACCCCTTGGGGGCAGGAAAATTCAAACCCATGTGGTTCAGGCCTTTCATTATAAAAGAGGTTCTAAAAAAGGGTGCTTATCGTCTAGTTGACTTTGAGGGAAATTATTTGGCGGAGCTTAGGAATGGGCTCTATCTCAATAAGTATTACTCATAGGTAGGTCACCTTGGGTAACTTTTTGTAACATATGTATAGTCTTTGTACTATTACTTTCTAGTTTCTTTTAGTATTATGGACATGTCATTTTTGATGTTATCTTTTGTCACTGTGGTAGATGTCAAGTGAATCAGAGGTGTTCATTGGGTATGCAGACGGTGCTAGATGACACACTCAGAGGCTTGCCTCCGCAGCTTGGGTAATTTTTACACCTCGAGGCTAGTTATTATCTTTCGGAGGTATATGCTTAGGTGACACCACAAACAATGTCGTCGAGTACAGTGCAGTTATTGAGTTTCTTCGTGACACCCTATCATTTGGTATCTCTCATCTCCGGGTCTATTAAGACGCTCAGTTGGTTGTGTCTCATTTAAATAGAGTCTACTGTGTTCATGATTCGACGTTACACCGACGATTCCTTAGGGTACGTCTCTTAGAACGAAGCTTTGATTATATTAAATATTTTCATGTTCCTAGGAGATTAAACCAAGTTACAGATACTCTAGCTAATCAAATTTTAGACTAGCATCACGCACACATATAAAAATACATACACATAAACATGTAAATACATTTTTAAAAGAAAATATGATCCATAAGACACAAAAATCCATATATAATATCATAATCATCAGAGTACATAGGTGGACACAAGCGCCTCAAAAAATATGACCAGTAACGAGTCATGGGGCTTATGCCCTCAAAAAATATATACAGGTGGAATTGTCAAAGTCTATACTAACTAAGGTCAGGGCCTCTAGGCCCTGTTGTAATAATCAACAGTGTTTTCCAAACGTCGAAATAGTCGGACCCACATCCGTGGTGCCCCCACTACATGAGGCTACATGGATGGTGGCATATCCTCAATCTCTACCATAGGGATGGTGCGAGTGAGCGAGTTAAAATTTCACTCAACTCGTCTCAAAACCCTCTCAGCCTCACCGGCTGGAAGCTCTCCTACTGCTGTTGGTCCCCCTGCGGCGGTAGGTGCGATCCCTGGATGAGGACGACATCTGTTCCTCGCATAATCCGCAGGTCGTGAGGGTCCTACATCTGTACACAATAGACGCATATCTGTCAAATACTCTGGTATAAAAAAATGATATATTAAAAAAAAAACATAAAAATTATATATGTTTCAAAAAAAAAATGATGCAAACTTACCCATCTCGCCTCGCTCCTCGCCTGGAGGTACAGGGATCTTAGGATCTCGGGATCTCTTGAGAAATCAATCCCAGCATAAGGATAATCCTCTATGGCTGGGATCTGCCATGACAACCAAGCAAAGAAGTCATCATCAAAGGACTCATTGGTCCTTCCACCACCCTGTCATGGCAACAACACTGCCCATCTGCAAACCGCATGAAGAGAGGCCTGATGTCCTCGTACCACCACTCGAGGATTGAAACTAGGAACTCTTTCAAATAAGAAAGAGCATAGAATTGTCCCGAACCCGAAGTTCCTCTGTGTCCGCAACCGGAAATCTATTAGTTACCTCTTCATTCAATCCAGCAGTGTAGTGCTCCAGTCAAATATCTGTGCATTTAAGCACTGCACTACACAGTTCATCTGTGCACGGGATGCCTGATGTAGAGCCGTAGAACCAGTCATCCACCCAATAAGCAACACAATCGCCTGTAGTGATAAATCGGTGATCCTTCTTATTGGCACCTGCGAGCTCGATCGGTTTGTACCAGCCTCACAATAAATTCCTATCAATTCCGATATATTATGAGGCCCCGAAGGAAATGTCTGGAAATTGACTAGTTCCCCTCTTCTGGAGAGGCCATTCAAAAAGTATATATCCTCTGTAGTAGGCACCAGTGACTGCCCCTCTAACATTAAAGCTTATGCGTCATGGTGCCAGCATTCAACCAAGGCATTCAATAGCCTAGGTTGTTCTCTCATAAAAGGACATAGAAAAAACTTGAGCAAGCCACATTGCATTAACAATGCCACAACATTAGGGTCTTCCCCAACTAGTGCACTGATATCTTCATGCTTTCATTCTCTCTATTGCGCATACATCATGCACATGGGAAAATTTTCAGAGGGTTAGGCCTTGATTTTTAAACCTTTTTTCACTCATGGGAGGGTCCACGCAATTTTTTGTGATGACAGTCACATGTACACGCACTCTGACATCAGACAGAGCGAGTGTACACGCAGGTTGTCATAGGACAGCCCGCGTGGACCTAGGGACTACCTTTTAAAGGTCGACACCCCCCCAAGAAAACAAATTAAATGCATAAATAAAGAATTAAAAAGCAAAAGGAGGTAGTTTATACTTACTTGGTCCAGACGGATGGTCGTTTCGTCCACTGTAGCTCCCGGAATCACCACTTTTATCAAAGGAGGTTTTTTGCTCCAGAGTCAATTTCCAAATCAGCAATGGTGATAATGATCTGCCAACTTCTATTTATAGAATATTTGGCCCCTTTTTGTCATGTTTTTGGCCCCCCTTATCATTTTCTTTGAATTGAAAACCATTTAGAGTGATTCGAGATTTGCTTTGGAAGGTTACGATCAGGTATCAGGACATTTTTTGGAGTTTTGGGTCACTTTTGATGGTCCATGGGGAAAAATATCAGATAGCCAAGTTAGGTTTCCACCCCTACTTTTGTATCTCGTTGTCTTTATCCCTTTGCCATAGGATAGATCCCATCAGGTTGCAACACAGAACCATCATGTTGCTTTAGAAGTGTCGCAATTTGGTGGTAAAGCTTACCGGAACATGGATGCCCTAGGTAGATCCTAGTTGCATTATGGTGTCCATGTTGTCACTAATGACTGTAGGCACAAGAGTCCTTTTAGTTTTGCCTGATTACACGTTTGAGCCTCATTTGCATGACTCTTGACCTCACCCATGGGACTCCCAAAACATAACGGGTCTTCTTTTAATCCCTTTTTAGATCCTCTAAACATGAAAAGATTGTCGAGCGATCTTATGGCCTTTCACACTCGTTAAAATGAAATTTGAAGTCACGTCTATCGGGCGGTAGTTTACCCCTTTTTCGTTCCGGATGATCAACTGTATGAAAAAAGGTATACTCTTAGGAACTTCAGTTCTCTAGAAGAGTACTCTCAGGTATAATTTTAACCCTTTTCAGGCCTGAGGGACTAAATTTACGAAAAAGGAACCCCCACAGAGTCCATAGTTAAGCTCTTTTCAGACTCCCTAAAATTGAAAAGATCATCGAGTGACCTTATTCTTTCACACTTGTTAAAATGGTCCAGAAGAACATTCCTGACGAAGTCCATAGTTAAGATTTTTTCAGACTCCTTAAAAATGAAAAAATGGTCGAGTGATCTTGTCTGTATCACACTCGTTAAAATGGCTTTGAATAGACGTCTTGTCGGTGCTAGTTTACCCCTTTTTCGAATCGACTAAACTACCTTCGAAAAAGGTACCCCAGTGGAGTCTCCTTTTATGTTTTTCAGACTCTATAAATATGAAAAACCACCAAGCTTACCTTCTCTGGGCTTGTTAAACTTACATCGAAGGACGTTACCATTGTGTGGTTTGTTAACTGTGTTTGCATACTTGCATCTTTGGTCTAATGTCGGCTCCATGTTTCTCTCAACTGAACCATTTGAAGCATGCCTTACACACGAGCCCTGTAGCAGTTTGCCTTTGCGTCTTGACACCTTTGGTCCCAGGAGGGATTTTTCCCGAGTGTCCTTTCTTTGAACATCAGTCTTGTCCTTGCGCCTCGAACTTGTATGTTTGTGACACTCATTCCTCCTTTGTAACATAACATTCTTTTATTCTTTTTCCAAAATTATTGAAAAAAAACAAAAAAATCAAATTAACCCCAAAAAGAGGAAGGGAAAAATATTTTCTTTTTTGGCAGCACAATGAGTCGCCTTTGGATAAAGCACATCTGTCTGTTTGTTCATCAAACCATGGGATTTAATATGACCTTAGGAAGTTGTTCCCACTACATTGAGTTGTGTCCTCCTCCATTTGGTTATTCTTCCAAACATATGGAGAGTTTTCATTGCCTATTGCCTCGTAAACTTATGTTAATGCCATGCTACCTGAGTCTCATCATTTGTCGTGCTATTGTCCAAGGGAATTTTTTACCAAGCTTGAGTCAGCCCCTCTATAGTTTGTCTCTTTCCCTCATGCCCGACCATCCCAAAAGTCCAATCAAGTCTTTGTGCGAAATCAATGAAGCCTTCAGTCTGATAATCAATATTCTCTAGTCCATGACCGACGAGCCGTCGAAGACCTCTGGGTAGTGAAGTTGTACACTCATATTACACTCCTACTCGAGTTTTGAATATTTTGAAGTTGTTGCTTGAGCTCTGAATACCTCACCTCCAACCATTAGGCCTTATTAGCTTCTAGAAGATGGATACTCTGCATGTATATCTTTTTTATTTCAAGATGTAGCTCCGTTGTGTATTGCTTGCTGCTATACTTTATATAGTTATATGACATGGATCTACAGTGTATTTGATTGGTAGCCATGATTTTATTTTATCATGAGCATGGGTATGCCCACCTTGGTGAGACAATTATTATTTTGAAAACGACACCTCCCGATTTATGGTCCTTGGGCTCACTTGTTTGGAACATCGATGAAGATTGTTAATGTATTTTAGCCACCAAATGCTCTTCTGACCTCACACATTAGGGGGCATCTATTATAACCCTGGTTTGCACCAAACATGCTTACCTGGCATCAGGCCATCTCAGATTCCTTCTTTGCCAAAACACTGTTGAACAACTCTTCTTAAAAACCCCTTTTATAAAGGCCCACACGCCCTGCTCCATCACTGCACGCGTGTACACGCTAGCTGACCCAAGACAACCCGCGTGTACCTACAAAATCATGAAAAAAGGAAATTTGTTGATGGAACACACATATTTGGGTAAGTTAACTAAACCTTTTGGCCATGCATGGTCGGTCATTCAACCAAATACCTAGCTTCTTCTAGCCTATAAAAGAAGGGTTAGGGGTCCCATTTGAAAGGAGGAGAATCATAGTAAAGAAACTATACCCGATTAAGAATTCCATTTGTCCCAACCTTTAACCATCCTTGTGCAAAGAGAAGTATATATCAAAGCAATTGGAAGATAGTGGAAGAAGAGCCCAGGACTAGGATCGAGGAGCAGTAGCCGACTTTATCATTGTAAGGTATCATTGTGAAGTTAATAAAAGAATTGATTTTCTCGTCCCGCCATATGAGATTGTCATTATTGGAATATTGATTGTATGATTGATTAAATCTCTAACCCATTAGTTCATAGATCAAATGCATGTGGAGTTCTTTGTTTGTCTTTAGTGAATGCAGGTCAGCATTGGGAGGAAAGTTGCAGTCAAAGAATGACCAAGCGCGAAAAGGGATTGACATCAAACACAAAAAATAAGGTACGTCAACTTAATCTCTTAAGCCTTGTATTTACATATGAGTAATGGGGGTTAAGGCATGGGATGATGGTAAAAAGTAAGAATCTTTAGGTCATTTCTGCATGAATGATAAAACCCTTAATGCTAGTCCGTAGGAGGGATTTCCCACCCACAAAAATCCCATAAACTCCTCATGCTCATAATACTCCCCCATTTTAGGTGGAACTACTTGAAATTTGATACCTGAATCTTGAGCTACAACATGTTGTTGTTTTTAGTTTTGTATCTTTGAAGAAGTCTGGAGAGTTCTAGATTCCTCATCAATTATGGCATCTTTGCTAAAGCTCAATTATTTGGTGTTAATATCAACCAATGTGTAGGTTTTATGAATGTCTTGGTACCTTGTGATTGTCGATTTGTTTCTCTTTGAGTCTAACTTGTTTCTCTTCTCATCTAGAATCTAGGCATAAGTAGTAGAACTAAATACCTTAAGATGAATGGCTATGGGATTCCTCCAAGAAAACACTTACTCATTTATGCTTCACCACCATTGTTTGAGATATATTTAGTAGGTATACTACTGTTCACACTGCCTCAACCAAAAACTTGTTTGGAACACACCTTTTCTATAGCATACACCTGGCCATCTTTATGATTTTGGATTTCTGAATCTCTACTACTCCATTCTAGTGTGGAGTGTAGGGTTTAGTGAAATGTATCTTAATCCCATGTTCAACACAAAAGTTATTGAATTATTTGGAACATAATTCCCCACCACTATCAAACCTAATAGTTGCAATGTGACAACATGACTCTTTTTATACTAAGGCTTTGAACTTTGGAACTTAGTAAACACATTAGAATTCACTTTCAAAAAATGCACCCACATATTCCTACTGTAGTCATTAATAAAAGGAAGGAAATACCTGACACCGGTGACAAATGTCATGTTTATTGGTCTTGTTATCCCCAATTCCTAGGGACAACTAAGGAGATGATGTCTCGAGGCCCTCAGGTTGCAGACATGGAGTACCTAGAGACAACTTGACCAACAATTTCCACTTGCACAAACAAAGACCCACCTCGCGACCACAGGTCCAACTTCATGACGACAGTATCCACCACATCAGATGGCTTCTAGAAGACATTGGATCTTGCCCCATGAGGTACAATCCAGGTATTATGGTGACTGTCATTTCAATATTTGAGGCAATTGGGTTTGTTTAATTTAA
>JASDQU010107673.1:78993-91578 GCA_032191745.1 Picea mariana | reverse complement strand
CACAGGAAACTGCACCCGACCAACATCCAGAGGAAACGACCATTTTATACCTTGGAGCGAAAGCTCTTGGTCCATCCGAAACTCCAACCACTGATCTTTCGGCACCCATCATTGTACAGATTCACTCTTACGAGTGCCAGACAGTGTCGCACTCAGCAATGGAAACAAATGTTGCCACTTCTTCAGGGAATTCTTCAATTCCCACTACAGTTGTCACCACAGGGGATATTCCACCTCCTAACCCACCGTCACCGGTTTGATCCACCATGGTCTCGACTACCTCTACCTTGAGCAGTGGTCCAATCTCGTCTATGGCAGCAGCCACTTCCCCTTTCACATCGAGTGTGACAGGCCCTCCGTTCTCATACGGGATGCCTAACTCAGGTACAAGTCCTGTACTTTCCTACTCCACTTTACAGACTTTAGGTCTGGGGTCAGAGAGCTCTAATGCTCCTCTACAAGGACACATGGGGGGCACTTCAGATCCTTTTAACGCTTTTCCTTATGGTGGAGGTCATATACCTCCTTCATCCCCTTCGCTCGGTGGCACCTACCAACAATCTGTCGGGACACCCACACACCATAGTTTATTTGGAGCAGGGAGTCAACAACCACCTGCTCATAATATGTTGGTAGGTTCGACACTGTTTTATGTGTTCGGTGGTTTGGTAACAACGCTTTCTCATCAGCTTCTTTCCCAACTGGGGGAAACCCCAGTTACGAACAACCTAATCCTATGCAGGGTACTATTCCTGCACAGGGGGAAAACCTAGGAACTTCTTCCGCATCAAGACCTTGGAATTCTTGGCAGGGATCAGTTCCCTAGTCAGGAATGCCGATCTGGGGCAATTCTTTTCACAACCATTGGAACCCCAGACAAGGTACTATTCCTATTCCCATGGGATCGGCATGGGGAAACCCTTCCCAAAGTCCTCCAAATGTAATGCATGCCCAACCATCTACGTCCTATTTTGGGAATCAGCCGATGATGTCTCCTCACACATATAATCCATATGCTGGTCATGTCCATGGTTTTTACCAGAACCCATGCCAGTAGCCGAATGTTTCCTGGCAACCTGGTGCCAGTCAAACTCCAGGTCCCTTTTTCCATGGTTGTCACCAACAACCCAAACTACCTTTCCTGGAAACCTTGCATTTGCCAGACTTGACAAGGTTGTTGAATGACCCTATTTATCATGATTCACGTTGGCCCCCTATGCTGACAAAGTTGCATTCAGACATACCAAAGTTCGAAGCCAATCCTAATGAAGATCCAGGAGATCATGTGACCACCTTCCATCTTTGGTGCTCATCTAACTCGTTGAAAGACGACTCCGTACAATTGTGATTGTTTCAACGTACTCTCATTGGGAGTGCTGCGAAATGGTACATTGAGCTCAACTGCTCAAGATACTCTTCCTTCGGCGAATTTGCAATGGCTTTCCTAAACCATTGTCAATTACGTGTGAGATATGACGCTGGCACATAATTGCTGGCCAATTTCGAACAGACAAAAGAGGACCATATCTCTGATCACATCTGAGAATGGAGACGCCGGAAGAGTTTAATTAAGGTGCCAGTCCCACTAGCATTCCTTCTCGAGTGGTTCCTTAAGTCTTTGGTCCCATAGTTATCCAAAGACGTCGCAACATCTGGAGTGTTTTCGAAGAGGATTCCATCATGAGAGCTCAACAACTTGAGCTAATATACTCTCAGTCTGGTTTATTATACGAGATCTTTCCAGATGCACCACGCTCAATACTTGATAAAACCAGACAGAGAGTTGGACCACATGCCGATGGTATTTTTGGTTCAGCACAAACAAAGCCCGTTGAACAACTGACGAAGCAATTGCAACAATTGTCTATACAACACACAGCGGCCAGCCAAACTACTATTTTGGCTACTCCCCCTACCCAAACATCAGATGTACACATAGTGCAATCGACAAATCCAAAGGCCACCCAACAGCCTGATGGAAAGAAAAAACAACGAAAGAAGGGCAAGGGGGATAAGAAACCCACTAATAATGCTGGTGGGGGAAACACTGAGAAACGAAAGGCGAGGTATCCGTGCAACCTGTGCATAGAAGACCACCCGACCCACCAATGTCCTCGGCTTGAAGAGGCCCAAAATTTTGTGACACAGCAACAGCCTGTCATGTTAACCAATCCATTTCAACATGGGAAAAACCTAACACAAACCTCTATAAGCGCGGAAGGGGGCAGTCAAGGAGCCTCTCTGTCTCCGAACAATCCTGCATCTGTGAATGTGTATATGATGAAGGGTGATTCTTTTATATCAATTAGAGCACATGACTATAGTAAACCAAACACTTCTGAGAAGGGAAAAGAAACCCAAATCCCAGATCTTCCTCTCCAAATCGAGAAGACTTTGGGTGAAACAATGACACGCATCCCAAAAGGTGCGTTCAAGAAAGATTCTCACAACCCAAATGCAAGGGCTGCCCAGAACTATTCTGTGATGGAGGATTTGTCCCAAACCCCTTGTGCGATGTCCACTTTGGAGGTCCTCCAAAGATTCCCTTCCCAGAGGAAAGCTTTGTTAGCCGCTTTAGGATCTACTAAGACTTGTAATTTAGGTACAATCATGCTGGATACAACCGACTTAAAACTTCATCTGCCTTACCACGTAGCATTTCAAATAGTAGTGGCTCACCCCACAAAAACGTTTACTTGAAACATTTTCCACACGGTGGTTGATGAGGACGCCTCGACATGCGTTATGTCGTTGGCATGTTGGAAGGCCATTGGCCAGAACATTTTGTCTCTGTCACCTTCTCTTCTCACTGCTTTTTACGGTCATTCATTTCGACCACATGGTATCATTCCCTCTTTCCCCGTGCAGTTAGGAGGGAAGACCGTGTACGTTGAGGTAGAAGTAGTCGATGCATCCATCGACTACAATCTCTTGTTAGGAAGAAGTTGGACTTATGCCATGTAAGAAGTGGTTGCTACAGTTTTTTGGGTCTTGTTGTTTCCACACAAGGACCGGATTGTGACCATTGATCAATTGTCTTTCTCCATACCTGACCCTTCATTGGGGGCATCCACGGTCCCAATGATTGATAATCCCCAACTGGTCATCATCAATGTAGGAGTTGGTTTGTGCCCATCTTTGATGGGTACCTTCGATTACCCACCCCCTCAAAGCGATGTCAAGTTCATATAAAACCACCATAAGGTTGAGGTTTTCCAAGTTTCGTTGTTTCGCACGACTTACCTCAACGATCCGTAGATAATTCCTTCCCCATCAACCACGATGGAAGGGACAAGCCACCCTGGCATGTCCATTCCCTTGTCCACAACCGAAGTAGCGTACTCTTTAGTCCAGCAAGCTTCAGCTAACACAGATCCAACTCCTACATAAGAATTAGATCTGATTCTAGAGCCNTCTACATCACAGATCATACTTCCTCTCGGAGTTAAGAAGAATCGAAGCAAGAGAATTCACCTTGACTATGAATGGAGATAGGTCTTGTCCTATTAATCCCTTAGCTACACGAGGTTTATGCAGAGGGTAATATGGAAACTATCATTGAAACTATACCGATTAATATCTCCAGAACCCCTGGCATAGTGGAGAATGTTTTCGTCAGAGCTGATTGTTCCCTCGAAGAGATTCAAATCTACATAGATCTATTTAAAGAATTTCGTGACATTTTTGCCTGGTCTTACGAGGAAATACCAGGCATCGATCCAAAAATAGTCGAACATGAAATCAAAACTTATCCAGATGCCAAGCCTATTCAGCAAAAGCTTCGTCCAGTTAATCCCAGGAAAGAATCAGCCATTAAGGTTGAAGTTGAGAAACTGCTAAAAGTCAGTTTTATCTATCCTATCCATTTGACCCAATGGCTGTCAAATCCTATGTCGGTCAATAAGAAACAGGGAACGATTCATGTATGTACGGAATTTCATGATTTTAGCAAGGCCTGTCCAAAAGATAATTTTCCCACACTATTCATCGACCAGATAATTGATGAATGTGCAGGTTGTGAGGCCTTTTCTTTCATGGATGGTTTTTCAGGATATAATCGGATACAAATCAAACCTGAAGACCAACACAAAACTGAATTCATTTGTCCATGGGGTACATTTGCCTATCATAAGATGCCTTTTGGTCTCAAAAATGTTGGAGCTACCTTCCAGCGGGCCATTTCTTTTTCTTTCCATGATCTCAAGCATATAGTCGAGGCCTATTTAGATGATTTAGCATCTTGATCTCGCAAGAGAACGAATCATCCCACACACCTCCAACTTATCTTTGAGCGATGTCGCTACTTTTGGATTCGTTTGAATCAAAACAAATGCAGATTTTGCATAACATCAGGACATTTGTTAGGTTTCATAGTGTGAACAACAGGGATCATGGTCAATCCTCTCAAGGTTGAGGCAATAGTTCAGTTTCCCCCCTCACGCACAATCCTTCAACTTCAGAGTCTACAGGGCAAGGTTAATTTTTTAAGGCGTTTCATCACCAACTATGTCGACATCACAAAGGGATTTATGCACTTACTGAAGAAAGATGTTCCTTTTCATTGGGATGATGTTGCTCAATGCTCCTTCGAAGCATTGAAACATGCCCTCACAACTGCCCCTCTGCTTCGGCCACCCAACTATAACAAAGATTTCTTATTATACTTGGTTGTAGCAGAGTCAACCATCGACATGGTCTTAGTCCAGGAAGATGATTTTCTCTCAGAATATGTGATCTATTTCCTGAGCCGAGGCCTAGTCGGACCGAAACTCAATTATTCTCATATCGAAAAAATTGCATTGGCAGCAGTCCATGCTATTCAACGGTTCCATCATTATGTTATGTTTCACAAGACCATCGTCATTTCCATTGTGAATCCGTTTCAATACGTGTTGACACGATGGGTAATAGGCGGAAAGATCAGTAGATGGATAGTCGTCCTCTAGGAATTTGACTTGGATTTCGTTTCAGCGAAATCCAAAAAGTCACTAGTCTTCACAGAACTCATCTCGAAACTTTCGATCGAGTCAGGTGATGTTATGCCCGAAGAGTCACCTATCAGAGGAGATATGTTTTTGATCGCATCTTCAGATCCCTAGTACGGAGATATACTTGTCTATATCCAGAATTTGAAGTGCCCCACCTCTTCTTCTCATGATGAGCGTCATCGTATACGCCATCAGGCTAAGAATTATCTCATACTCGACGATACATTGTATCGAAGAGGTGTATACTGCATCCTATGTCGATGCCTCACTCACGAAGAAGCATTTATCGTGCTTAACAATTGCCATACTAGAGCATGTGGCGGTCATTTGTCTGGGTTGGAAACAACCCAAAAGATTTTATGAGTAGGTTACTTATGGCTGACACTAATCAAAGATTGTATCAAATCGGTCAAGAAGTGCCACTCATGTCAGATCTTCTCTCGGAAGATGAGGGAACATCCCGCTCCCATGTTTCCTGTCATCACAGTTGGTCCCTTCACCAAGTGGGGGATTGATTACACTACATGCAACCCTCCTTCAGTAAGGGGGCACCATTATATCATTGTCTCCGTAGACTACTTCATGAAGTGGGTTGAAGCTATGCCAACGTTTAAAGATGATGGAGAGACTGCAACTCTCTTTTTATTCAACTAGATAATAGCAAGGTTTGACGTCTTGAGAGAGATTGTCATTGACCATGGCAGTCACTTTCAGAACCAGATGATGATCGAATTAACATTAAATCTTGGGTTGCGGCAAGAACATTCGTCACCCTACTACCCCTAATCAAATGGTCAAGTGGAAGCTGTAAATAAATCTCTTAAGACCATCCTACAACGAACGATCAACTCAGCCAAGCCAAATTGGCATTTGATGTTATACTCAACATTATGGGATTACCGAACATCTATTAAGATTGCAACCGGTTTCTCACCTTTTCAACTCGTTTACGGGCTGGAAGAAGTCTTGCCTATAGAATTTTAGATCCTGTCCCTAAAATTGGTAGTACAGTTATTGCCAGACACTTCTCCACTTAAATAATGGTTATTATACCTTGAGCGGCTCAATGAGCAACATCGTGATGCGGCCCTAGCCAACGAGGCTCACAAACATAAAGTCAAATGTCAGTATGATCGGTCCATTCATCCTCGGATTTTCTCTGAAGGCGACCTTGTCCTAGTGTATGACCAAGATAAGGACCCCCTGGGGGCAGGAAATTTCAAACCCATGTGGTTCAGGCCTTTCATCATAAAAGAGGTTCTAAAAAAGGGTGCTTATCGTCTAGTTGACTTTGAGGGAAATTCTTTTGCGGAGCTTAGGAATGGGCTCTACCTCATTAAGTATTACTCATAGGTAGGTCACCTTGGGTAACTTTTTGTAACATATGTATAGTCTTTGTACTATTACTTTCTAGTTTCTTTTAGTATTATGGACATGTCATTTTTGATGTTATCTTTTGTCACTGTGGTAGATGTCAAGTGAATCAGAGGTGTTCATTGGGTACGCAGACGGTGCTAGATGACACACTCAGAGGCTTGCCTCCGCATCTTGGGTAATTTTTACACCTCGAGGCTAGTTATTATCTTCCGGAGGTATATGCTTAGGTGACACCACAAACAATGTCGTCGAGTACAGTGCAGTTATTGAGTTTCTTCGTGACGCCCTGTCATTTGGTATCTCTCATGTCTAGGTCTATTAAGATGCTCAGTTGGTTGTGTCTCATTTAAATAGAGTCTACCGTGTTCATGATCCGACGTTACACCGACGATTCCTTAGAGTACGTCTCTTAGAAAGAAGCTTTGATTATATTAAATATTTTCATGTTCCTAGGAGATTAAACCAAGTTATAGATACTCTAGCTAATCAAATTTTAGACTGGCATCACGCACACATATAAAAATACATACACATAAACATGTAAATACATTTTTAAAAGAAAATATGATCCATAAGACACAAAAAGACACAAAAATCCATATATAATATCATAATCATCATAGTACATAGGTGGACACAAGAACCTCAAAAAATATGACCAGTAACGAGTCATGGGGCTTATGCCCTCAAAAAATATATACAGGTGGAGTTGTCAAAGTCTATACTAACTAAGGTCAGGGCCTCTGGGCCCTATTTTAATAATCAACAGTGTTTTCCAAACATCGAAATAGTCGGACCCACGTCCGTGGTGCCCCCACTACATGAGGCTGCATAGATGGTGGCATATTCTCAATCTCTACCATAGGGATGGTGCGAGTGAGTGAGTTAAAATTTCACTCAACTCATCTCAAAACCCTCTCAGCCTCACCGACTGGAAGCTCTCCTACTGCTGCTGGTCCCCCTGCGGCGGCAGGTGCGATCCCTGGATGAGAACGACATCTGTTCCTCGCATAATCCGCAGGTCGTGAGGGTCCCACATCTGCACACAATAGATGCGTATCTGTCAAATACTCTGGTATAAAAAATGATATATTAAAAAAAAACATAAAAATTATATATGTTTCAAAAAAAAAATGATGCAAACTTACCCATCTCGCCTCGCTCCTTGCCTGGAGGTACAGGGATCTCAGGATCTCGGGATCTCTCGAGAAATCAATCCCAACATAAGGATAATCCTCTATGGATGGGATCTGCCATGACAACCAAGAAAAGAAGTCATCATCAAAGGACTCATTGGCCCTTCCACCACCCTTTCATGGCAACAACACTGCCCATATGCAAACCGCATGAAGAGAGGCCTGATGTCCTCGTACCACCACTTGAGGATTGAAACTAGGAACTCTTTAAAAGAAGAAAGAGCATAGAATTGTCCCGAACCCGAAGTTCCTCTGTGTCCGCAACCGGAAATCTATTAGCTTCCTCTTCATGCAATCCAACAGTGTAGTGCTCCAGTCAAATATCTGTGCATTTAAGCACTGGACTACACAGTTCATCTGTGCACGGGATGCCTGATGTAGAGCCGCAGAACCAGTCATCCACCCAATAAGCAACACAATCGCCTGTAGTGATAAATTGGTGATCCTTCTTATTGGCACCTGCGAGATCGATCGATTTGTACCAGCCTCATAATAAATTCCTATCAATTCCGATATATTCTGAAGCCCCGAAGGAAATGTCCAGAAATTGACTGGTTCCCCTCTTCTGGAGAGGCCAGTCAAAAAGTATATATCCTCTGTAGTAGGCACCAGTGATTGCCCCTCTAACATAAAAGCTTATGCGTCATGGTGCCAGTATTCAACCAAGGCATTCAATAGCCTAGGTTGTTCTCTCATAAAAGGACATAGAAAAAACTTGAGCAAGCCACATTGCATTAACAATGCCACAGCGTTAGGGTCTTCCCCAACTAGTGCACTGATATCTTCATGCTCTCGTTCTCTCCATTGCGCATACATCATGCACATGGGAAAATTTTCAGAGGGTTAGGCCTTGCTTTTTAAACCTTTTTTCACTCATGGGAGGGTCCACGCAAGCTGTTGTGATGACAGTCACGTGTACACGCACTCTGACATTAGACAGAGCGAGTGTACACACAGGTTGTCATAGGATAGCCCGCGTGGACCTAGGGCCTACCTTTTAAAGGTTGACGCCCCCCCAAGAAACCAAATTAAATTCATAAATAAATAATTAAAAAGAAAAAGGAGGTAGTTTATACTTACTTGGTCCAGACGGATGGTCGTTTCGTCCACTGTAGCTCCCAGAATCACCACTTTTATCAAAGGAGGTTTTTTTCTCCAAAGTCAATTTCCAAATCAGCAATGGTGATAATGATCTGCCAACTTCTATTTATAGAATATTTGGCCCCTTTTTGTCACGTTTTTGGCCCCCCTTATCATTTTCTTTGAATTGAAAACCATTTAGAGTGATTCAGGATTTTCTTTGGAAGGTTACGATCGGGTATCAGGACATTTTTTGGAGTTTTGGGTCACTTTTGATGGTCCATGGGGAAAAATATCAGATAGCCAAGTTAGGTTTCCACCCCTACTTTTGTATCTCGTTTTCTTTATCCATTTTCCATAGGATCGATCCCATCAGGTTGCAACACAGAACCATCATGTTGCTTTAGAAGTGTCGCAATTTGGTGGTAAAGCTTAACGGAACATGGATGCCCTAGGTAGATCCTAGTTGCATTATGGTGTCCATGCTCTCACTAATGACTGTAGGCACGAGAGTCCTTTTAGTTTTTCCTGATTACACATTTGAGCCTCATTTGCATGACTCTTGACCTCACCCATGGGACTCCCAAAACATAATGGGTCTTCTTTTAAGACCTTTTCAGATCCTCTAAACATGAAAATATTGTCGAGCGATCTTATGGCCTTTCACACTCGTTAAACTGAAATTTGAAGTCACGTCTATCGGGCGGTAGTTTACCCATTTTTCGGTCCGGACGGTCAATTGTATGAACAAAGGTATACTCTTAGGAATTTCATTTCTCTAGAAGAGTACTCTCAGGTATAATTTTAACCCTTTTTCGGGCCCGAGGGACTAAATTTACGAAAAAAGAACCCCCACGGAGTCCATAGTTAAGCTCTTTTCAGACTCCCTAAAATTGAAAATATCATCGAGTGACCTTATTCTTTCACACTTGTTAAAATGGTCCAGAAGAACATTCCTGACAGAGTCCATAGTTAAGCTTTTTTCAGACTCCTTAAAAATGAAAAAATGGTCGAGTGATCTTGTCTATATCACACTCGTTAAAATGGCTTTGAATAGACGTCTTGTCGGTGCTAGTTTACCCCTTTTTCAAACCGACTAAACTACCTTCGAAAAAGGTACCCCAGTGGAGTCTCCTTTTATGTTTTCCAAACTCTCTAAATATGAAAAACCACCAAGCTTATCTTCTCTGGGCTCGTTAAACTTACATCGAAGGACGTTACCATTGTGTTTTTTGTTAACCGCATTTGCATACCTGCATCTTTGGTCTAATGTCGACTCCATGTTTCTCTCAACTGAACCATCTGAAGCATGCCTTACATGCAAGCCCTGTAGCACTTTGCCTTTGCGTCTTGACACCTTTGGTCCCAGGAGGGATTTTTCCCAAGTGTCCTTTCTTTGAACATCAGTCTTGTCCTTGCACCTCGAACTTGTATGTTTGTGACACTCATTCCTCCTTTGTAACATAACATTCTTTTATTCTTTTTCCAAAATTATTGAAAAAAACAAAAAAATCAAATCTACCCCAAAAAGAGGAAGGGAAAAGTATTTTCTTTTTTGGCAGCACAATGAGTCACCTTTGGATAAAGCACATCTGTTTGTTTGTTCATCAAACCATGGGATTTAATATGACCTTAGGAAGTTGTTCCCAATACATTGAGTTGTGTCCTCCTCCATTTGGTTATTCTTCCAAACATATGGAGAGTTTGCGTTGCCTCTTGCCTCGTAAACTTATGTTAATGCCATGCTACCTGAGTCTCATCATTTTTCATGCTATTTTCCAAGGGAATTTTTTACCAAGCCTGAGTCAGCCCCTCTACAGTTTGTCTCTTTCCCTCATGCCCGACCATCCCAAAAGTCCAATCAAGTCTTTGTTCGAAATCGATGAAGCCTTCAGTCTGATAATTAATATTCTCTAGTCCATGACCGACGAGCTGTCGAAGACCTCTGGGTAGTGAATTCGTACACTCATATTACACTCCTACTTGAGTTTTGAATATTTTGAAGTTGTTGCTCGAGCTCTAAATACCTCACCTCCAACCATCATGCCTTATTAGCTTCTAGAAGATGGATACTCTACATGTATATATTTTTTATTTTGAGATGTAGCTCCGTTGTGTATTGCTCGCTTCTACACTTTATATAGTTATATGACATGGATCTACAGTGTATTTGATTGGTAGCCATGGTTTTATTTTATCCTGAGCATGGGTATGCCCACCTCGGTGAGACAATTATTATTTTACAGACGACACCTCCCGATTTATGGTCCCTGGGCTCACTTGTTTGGAACATCGGTGAAGATTGTTAATGTATTTCAGCCATCAAATTCTCTTCTGACCTCACACATTAGGGGGCATCTATTATAACCCTAATTTTCACCAAACATGCTTACTTGGCATCAGGCCATCTCATATTCCTTCTTTGCCAAAACACTGTTGAACAACTCTTCTTAAAAACCCCTTTTATAAAGGCCCATGCACCCTGCTCCATCACTACACGCGCGTACATGCTAGCTGACCCAAGACAACCCGTGTGTACCTACAAAATCACGAAAAATGGAAAGTTGTTGATGGAACACACATATTTGGGTAAGTTAACTAAACCTTTTGGCCATGCATGGCCGGTCATTCAACCAAATACCTAGCTTCTTCTAGCCTATAAAAGAAGGGTTAGGGGTCCCATTTGAAAGGAGGAGAATCATAGTAAAGAAACTACACCTGATTAAGAATTCCATTTGTCCCAACCTTTAACCATCCTTGTGCAAAGAGAAGTATAGAGCAAATAAATTGGAAGATAGTGGAAGAAGAGCCCAGGACCAGGATCGAGGAGCAGTAGCCGACTTTATCATTGTAAGGTATCATTGTGAAGTTAATAAAAGAATTGATTTTCCCATCCCACCATATGAGATTTTCATTATTGGAATATTGATTGTAAGATTGATTAAATCTCTAACCTGTTAGTTCANAAATGCATGTGGAGTTCTTTGTTTGTCTTTAGTGAATGCAGGTCAACATTGGGAGGAGAGTTGCATTCAAAGAATGACCAAGCGCGAAAAGGGATTGACATCAAACACGAAAAATAAGGTACGTCAACTTAATCTCTTGAGCCTTGTATTTACATATGAGTAATGAGGGTTAAGGCATTGGATGATGGTAAAAAGTAAGAATTTTTAGGTCATTTCTGCATGCATGATAAAACCCTTAGTGCTAGTCCGTAGGAGGGATTTCCCACCCAAAACAATCCCATAAACTCTTCATGCTCATAATACTCCCCCATTTTAGGTGGAACTACTTGAAATTTGATACCTGAATCTTGAGCTACAACATGTTGTTGTTTTTAGTTTTGTATCTTTGAAGAAGTCTGGAGAGTTCTAGATTCCTCATCAATTATGGCATCTTTGCTAAAGCTCAATTGTTTGGTGTTAATATCAACCAATGTGTAGGTTTTATGAATGTCTTTGTACCTTGTGATTGTCGATTTCTTTCTCTTTGAGTCTAACTTGTTTCTAACTTGTTTCTCTTCTCATCTAGAATCTAGGCATAAGTAGTAGAACTAAAGACCTTAAGATGAATGACTATGGGATTCCTCCAAGAAAACACTTACTCATTTATGCTTCACCACCATTTTTCGAGATATATTTAGTAGGTATACTACTGTTCACACTGCCTCAACCAAAAACTTGTTTGGAACACACCTTTTCTATAGCATACACCTGGACATCTTTATGATTTTGGATTTCTGAATCTCTACCACTCCATTCTAGTGTGCAGTGTAGGGTTTAGTGAAATGTATCTTAATCCCATGTTCAACACAAAAGTTATTGAATTATTTGGAACATAATTCCCCACCACTATCAAACCTAATAGTTGCAATGTGACAACATGACTCTTTTTATACTAAGGCTTTGAACTTTGGAACTTAGTAAACACATTAGAATTCACTT
>JASDQU010107673.1:40875-54926 GCA_032191745.1 Picea mariana | reverse complement strand
ATATGACATGTGGCAGGGTTGAGTGGCAAACAGTTGGCATATGAGCGTTTGACATGTGTCATTTTGGTGGCTAATGTTATGTTGACACGTGGCCCAATCCATGGTCGCCACGTGTCACTTGTTGATTGGTTTAAAAGCTTTGCAACTGGCAGGACTCGACCCTGCGACCTCTAGGTAGGGGAAGTGACTTGGGAAGGGCCACCAATCGACGTGCCACTATATGAACCTTATTATATATACAAGTTACAATGTATTTGAGTTTGAATGTGTTATGTTGGCGTGGGGGTCCGGGTCAGGGCTTATCCCCAACCCGTGGTTTCGGCGTTATATATATGTGACCGTTGGTTTAACAAATGCACAGATATGTGTTCAAAACAAATCCCAAGCCCCGGTCGTATGTTCCATAGCACATAACCTTTGGCTATGTTGTGGGCGCACGCGCGCGGTTGTATATATGGTTTAAACGGTTGTGTAACCAAAACTACCCGCCACTTGTTACTTTGTTATTCGCCTATGGGACGGAGCCCCATTTGAAATTGCGCGTGGTCACATGACCTTATGAATTCAGCCTTGGCGGTTAGGGGCTAGGTGCGCCCGTAACCATCCTACAGTTGGCACCGTTTGTTCGGTTTTGCATTTGGTGCCAGGTTTTTACGCTTTAAATTGCGTGTGTGCTAGGTTGAACGTACGGAGGTGCAATTTGTAGATGCAGAGACAACAAGCTTGAAGGGGGGACTTCCAGGAAGCCTAACTTCTTCAATTTTTAGCCAAATGAGGTGCCGAAAAATCCCAGCTAGGGGTTTTTGGACGTTCTAAAGCCACTGGAGCAGTCTATTTGGTAGTTTGAGCATTGTAAAGTACATTTTTGAGAACTTTGAGCAAATAATATAAATGATCCATTGGAAGCTGGACCAGGAGATGTAGCCCAAGAGAGGGGTGAACTCCTTTATCATTTGTTGTGTTATGTGTTTTCTGTTCATTGATTATGCTACTGTTTATATGCATCTTGAATGAGTAAATCCTAATAATGATGTGTTGCAAAGTTGATCCAGTTGCTTTTAACACATAAATTTTACTTGCAAATATTTTCAAGAATACAAGTCTTCTTCATTTTTAGATCATGAATGGTCTAGGCTCATAAATCAAGGACAATTATTCTTCTATGCTTGAGAAGAATCATCCAGATATCCCATGGATGATGTTTTACCTTCTGAGGGAAGATTCTCTTCCATATATCATAGATGTGAGTGGAAGAATGGCCTAGATGACTCAGTTTGTATCATGATATTGTTATACAGGTTTATATCGGATGATATGATCACTGTGGAGACTATATGTCTCTGGACAGTAGTTGTATGCCACTGTGTTGGATGTGTTCCACTGTTTGTGACTATGTGTCACTTATCAAGTAGTCGTGTGCTACTTAGTGTGGTTGTGTACCACTGGATAGTAGTTGTGTACTACTATGGATAGACATAGTTGTGTTCTATTGAAAGGCATTTTTTTTTATTTCCATGTAGACTATCAATAGTGTTGGAAATGATTATCATCTAGATGGATAGTCAGTGTGTTGTTGGGAAGATATTCTCTAGATGAAAAATGGTCTAGAACATTTGTTCTTCTAGGATGTATGTATAGATTAGAAGAATAGTCCTTGTATCCCATGGCGTGGCTTCCAACATCTATTGGAATAGTTATTCTTCTAAGACATATGTTCGGATTAGAAGAATGGTTCTTGAATCACTCTGTGGAGTGAGTGACTTATCCAACATCATGCCCGATTACTTAGATGGAGTATGGCTTTGAGAGATGATACAGTCAATGTTACCAGATGATATTGATAGTGATGATGGTGCTCGTGATTTGATCATGAGATACCCTATGTGGCTATGATGATGTTATTGGTTGAATGGTATGTTTGTGCTCAAGGCTATTACCTTTAAATACCTCCCTAGCTAGGAGTGAGTGTTGATATTATGGTAGATGCGGGAGGTATTAAACCTCCACGTGTAACCCTAAAAAGAATAGAATATTCTGGGAATCAAGAAGAAACCCTAAAGCATTGGACATAACCCTAGAAGACAAGTCGGCTAAAGAAAATAATTAATATTGGGTTTTTAGCCTCTAGAAAGAGAAGTCGACCGAGACAACTAAGGAAGAGTAGTATAAATATTGGATGCTAGAGATCATTTGGACACACACAACTCGCAACTACATAAATCTAGTGTGCACTGCAGAAATTTAGTAAGTGCGCAAGTTCGAAGAGTAGTTGCAGTTGCAGCTACTGCAACTTGTATTTTCAGTTTTAGGCTTGGAATTTCTCTTGGTTATGGTTTGGACTTATTTTCTTGTGTGCTATCTCTAGAGAGAGGTGTTAGAATATGAAATATTGTGCTCATTTTACCATTGACAATACCCTTGTCACCCAACCATAGGTCGAAGCCACCCTCTGAGCACCTTAACCTTGACAAAGAATCATTCCGGAAGAAAACCCTAGGCTAGATAGCCAAACAAAGGGTAGTGTACCTTTCCCCAAGGATATCGCATCAACAAGAGATTATCAGATAGTCCAAACCCTAACCAAGATATATTCTAAGACAAACGTGATTTGCTAGCTGCAATGGCAGCTCTCCTCAAACCTGTGCACAAGACTGGGCACTACAGTGCGCACAAGTTGTTGCTTTGCAATTCTGAGACTGCCTGCCAGAATGAGAACTGGCCTCCTATATTTATACTAATTCTGGCTAACTGCCTAGGCTGACTTCTCATTCTGGGTATCTATTTGTTCAGTATATCATTATTTCTTCTGGCCGACTTCTTCTCTTGGAGGCTAATAACCCAATATAAATTATCTTCTTGAGCCGATAAGTCTTCTAGGGTTATTATCCAACTCATTAGGGTTTCTTCTTGCTTCCTAGAGTATTCTATTCACATTAGGTTTACACGTGGAGGTAAAAACCTCATGCAGCTACCATAATATCAACACTCCCTCCTAGCTAGGGAGGTATTACAGGTAATGGTCTTGAGCACAAAACATACCATTCACCCAGTATCATCAACATAGTCGTCTAGACTATCATCATCACCATCAGTGTCATCATCTGTATCATCTCTCGAAACCATACTCCATCTGAGTAATCATACATGATGTTGGATAAGTCACTCACACCATAGAGTGATACAAGAGTCATTCTTCTGTCCTAGAAGAGTAGATGTTCTGAACTATTTTTCGTCTGGGAAATCTTTGTCCTTTAATCATTTATCTGGATGATAATCATTTACCAAACTACTGATAGTATTCAAGGTAATCAGAAAAAAATAAAACAAAATTGTGTCTATCCATAGTAGTACATAACTACAATCCAGTGGTACACTACCACACCAAGTATCAAACAAGTACTTGATCAATAACGTATAGTCACAAACAGTGGAACACATCCACCACAATAGTATACATCTACTATCATATAGTCTTCATAATAATCATCTGGTATCAACCTGCATAGAAACAATGTTATGATATAAACTGAATCATCTGGGCCAATCTTTCACTCACATCTGTGAGATCCGAAAGAATATCTACCCTCAAAGTAGAACATCAACGATGGGATATTTTCCTTATTCTTCTCAAACAAGGAATAATGATTGTTCTGATTTATGAACCTGGACCATTCCTCACCCTGGGCCATTCCTTCGACACTAAACAAAGTGTAACCTAGAGAGAGTGAATCTTCCCTAAGGAATGCTTGTCCCTGATTGTTGAGCCTAGACCATTCCCCACCCTAGGCCATTCCTCCGGCACTAAAAAAAGTGCAACCTGGAGAGAATGAATACACCCTAAGGAATGACTGTTTGGACCATTTCCTCTATTAACCACAAGAGGAAAAGACTATCATGTACCAACCTCCAAAATGGACCATTCCTCATGTTAACCACAATGAGAAATCGTTGTCCAGCGAGGCAGACTAGTCTTCTTGAGTAACCCTCAAGAAGAGAGATTGCCCTAGACCAATCCCCATGTTAACCACAATGGGAAGTCATTGTCTATGGTAAATCAAAAATCTGGACCATTTCCCATGTTAACCACAATGGCAAATTGTTGTCCATCAGAAATCTCAATCCACCTTTCGAACAGGAAAGAATCCACTCATCCTGGACCATTCTTCGAAATGAAAAATGACTGTACATCAATCAATAATATAACAGTGCTCCCTCCCAACCTGGGAGTCATCTCTTCCTTTTTCAATAAGGAAGTCGTCTCCACGAGCTCCAGCTTGAGTACGCAAACTCTTTCATCTTGGATAGAAGATTTACCAAAATGTCTTCTTATCTGCTCATCTATGGAGATATGTATTGGAGAACCACTTTCTCCTTTCTGGACTTCATTACAGATAATGTAATGCTTGATTTCAATTGTACTTTGGTATGGAACATTAGTTTTCTCTGTAGCTATGATCAATAGAGTATATCATTGTTGGAAAAATGGAACATATCCATGTGGCACTTCTTCTATCATAATGATATCTGATCTACTGAGTAATCATCTTGATACAATATCTCTATTATAGAAAATCTTCACCATGCTTTTGCTATGCACTGGAGGTTCTCCATCATGGTGTCTTCTTCTATCTGCATATAAGGGCCTCTTTCTAGTATGCCTCAAAGTATTGAGGTTGCTCTTCATATTCTCTTTATTCAATTTCTCTGGAGAACATTCTTTGCATTCATCTGATGTAGAAATCCAACTCATGGATGTTGCAGATGATATAATGACTCATGTAGAGATATGTCTGGTTTACTAGAACAAGTAATCATCATAGTCTTCTCACTCCATATGGGAGAACCTCTAGTTCTATATCTCACAATGATTTCATTCATAAGTCTTCCATACACTAGTATTCATCATGACTTTTAGTTCCTCTTCTTGATTTCTTTTATTGAGTTCATATTAGGCTGACAATCTTGTGATTCTTGATACAATGACTGGTTGTTCTGGATTCTCTTTCTTTCTTTGAATATTCATGTTCTTCCTTGTGTTTATCTCTTGGGTCCATGGAAGAGATTCCATGCCCTAAATATTCCATTTCTTTCTTTAATCACAACATCATGGATGTGGATGGAAAACCAAGGATACTTTAAAGGATTCTCTTTGAAGAAGACTTCTTCTAAGGTCGGACTGAACTCGTACTGCCTGCTATCATGGATATATATATTTTATCATCTTCAATGGATCATAGGATTAGCTCCCTCCTAATCCTTGCTTCATGTATGAATACATGATCTTCTTTATGGTGATATATAATCGACTCCCTCCATCTAGGAGATTCCACGCTTCTGTCTGCATCCTCATTCCCTTTTGCAAGATGTTATAGGTCTTTCTCCAATTTCCTCTTGATTGCTGACTTATTTCTGTCTTTGCTTCTTCTAAGTCTCTTCATGATGGATACATGACTTGTTTGACGTATTTCATCATGTGTATTATCTAATGATATCCATCCTTATCTTTTTGTTCTTCCATAGGTATAGTTCTTCTTGGAATACATTATCTTCCAAGAGATAGATATACAAGATATGTACAGAGATGATGCAAACAAGATATGTACAAGAAATAAGAAGAGTATTGTTACCTTTAGAAGAAGAAGTCTCTTTCATCCTACTTAGTCTTATTTCTAGGTTCCTTTTGTTTGATAATTTATGCTTCGTGTTTCTCCTTCCTTTTCTTTAGCTCAGGACAATGATTCTTGTAGTGACCATACTTTCGACAGTTGAAACATTGTATTTTTGAAATATCTTTCTCTTGATTTGTCTTCTTCTTTGAACCAAACTTCCTTTTTTCCCTGAAGTTCTTGAATCTTGTTGTGAAGGCTTGATCATCATACTTATTTTGGGGTTTCTCTTTTTCACTGATCCTTGATTCTTCTTGAGCACAACAAGTCCAAATTTCTTCAAATGTTGGATACTCCTTTTTTGTGTTCATGCTTGCATAAAATGAATCCCACGTCTTGGGAAGACCATTGAGTACTATGTTTACCAACTCCTTCTCTAAGATGATCTCTTCAATAGCTTGTAGTTGATCTCTTAACTGAGATATTATCACAAAGTATGATGTTATGCTGCCATCATCATTCATCTTCATGTCATGGAGCTCATTCTTCAGACTCATTACTTGTCCAATGTTTCTGACTGAGAAGAGGTTTGTTAGGGAATTGTACATATTCTTTGATGAGTCAAGATGGGAGATGTAGGGTATCAAGTGGTCTTTGATAGAGTCCACTATGATACTCATGGCATTGATTTCACCATCTTTGAAATTTTCCATAGCTGCAACGTTCTGCAGTTCCTTCTCTTTTCCTTCTTCAAACTCTGGTTTCACGATCTTTCCTTTCACGATATCCAACACTTTATTCTTGGAAAGGATGAGGTCAATCCTTGTCTTCCACGCTCTGAAGTTAGAATCTCCATCTAACTTGTTCTCTGAATTCATAGAGTAAGTCATGGCTGCTTTGAATTGGTCAAATCTAGATTTGACCAAAAACTCAAACTTCACATCTTGGCTTGTTGAGAGTACCAGGAGAGGCGCTAGGCTAGAGCGCACTGATCTGTCTGGAGATTAGTTCAATCCCTTCACTTATGGTGCCTCAATGAGAGGATTAGGGTTTCTTCAACTGCACCTGCTATTAACCCTAGAGACAGTGCTATGGTGATTGCTCCTGCTAGAAACCCTAGCGACAGTTCTTCATTGAGCTTAATATCCTTACGATTATGTTTCCTTCCAATGGTTTAGACTAAATGAAGGAGGTGTGGGCCCATAAACTATTAGAATATGAAATATTGTGCTCGTTTTACCATTGAAAATACCCTTGTCACCCAACCATAGGTTGAAGCCACCCTCCGAGCACCTTAACCTTGACAAAGAATCATTCTGGAAGCAAACCCTAGGCTAGATAGCCAAACAAAGAGTAGCACACATTTCCCCAAGGATAGCGCATCAACAAGAGTTGATCAGATAGTCCAAACCCTAACCAAGAGATAGTCCAAGCCAAACGTGATCTGCTAGCTACAACAACTGCAATGGAAACTCTCCCTGAACCCACACACAAGACTGGGCACTGTAGTGTGCACAAGTTGCTGCTCTACAATTCTGAGACTGTCTGCCAGAATGAGAACCGACCTCCTGTATTTATACTAATTCTGGCTAACTGCCTGGGCTGACTTCTCATTCTGGGTATCTGTTTGTTCAGTATATTATTATTTCTTCTGGCTAACTTCTTCTCTTGGAGGCTAATAACCTAATATAAATTATCTTCTTGAGTCGATAAGTCTTCTAGGGTTATTAGCCAACTCATTAGGGTTTCTTCTTGCTTCCCAGAGTATTCTATTCGCGTTAGGTTTACAAGTGGAGGTAAATACCTCCTGCAACTACAATAATATAAACAAGAGGTACGCTGCATTAATTGGCTATTAGGCCTAGGGTTTTCTTCCATAATTATTCTCTGTCAAGGTTAAGGTGCTCGGGGGTGGCTTCGACCTATGGTTGGGTGACAATATTGCTATATTGTCTATGGTTAAATGAGCACACCTATTTTTCTAACATTTAATTCCATCTTTTGATTTGACTTCTGGTATTTCCCCTAAGTTGAATTGACTCTTAGATTTCCTTGGGGATTTCTCTTTGAATTTTGGTGAGGGGTTGGTCAATTATGGTCACATACTGAAGAATTTTTACAAGTCATAAGATGCATGGGATTCTCTATCTAAGTGAACATTCATGAAGTTCTCGGCTATAGGTATGGAATGATAATTATGGTGGAACACATGTTCCTGTTGTGTGTATCATGATAATCCACAAGTATAGGAAAGTGTCTATCCACTCTTTTATTTGAGATCCATATGCTTCACATTGATAAAAAAATTCCAATACTATGCTAGTTTTTGGGGAAACCTATGGGTTAAATTAAAATGCATGGCATCTACTCAGAAAATCAAAGAAAATCTTGTATCACCCCGCTTCCTTCACCCTATGTGCATATGCATATCTATATCTAAATTTAAAAGGCTGAGAATTTTATGAAATAAAAAAGGAATTTGAAAGCACTATCAATAGTGTGGGAAGTACAAGTAAACATGTCGGGGCTATGGACGCCTGCTAGCAGTGGGGCTATGCTAGTATGGTACCGAGGAAACTTCGTCAGGGCTATGGATGCTCACTGACAATGAAGAAATGTCGGGAAAAGAGAGATGAAGAACACACTTAAGTAGATGTTTTATTGTTTTAAAAGTGAAAACCCAAGGTTGAACCAAAACCAATCTGAAGTGTGCATCTAATAAAATGATTTATCTCATTAATTGGCTCTTTAAAAAGTGTGTTTTAGATTCCAAGTACTAGAAAAATTGGGTTATATATTTTATCATTTTGGCATCATTGTGGTACCCATGATTATTGGAAACTTGTCTGCAGTTTGTTGAACTTATCTTTAAAACTCAAATATGAAGTATAGGCCCTAGACTTGTATTGACAAAGATAATGGGTTCTTCTAGTGTGTCGCCATTTTTTGTGGCCGCAATAACCCACCTTTACTTTTTATTTTACAAGTGAAATTAAAGGCCCCCCCTACTAACTTTTCAACTGTATTGCCTAATCCCTTACCGCTTGAACCTAATGTTATGTCTTTGCATACCTTGAGTGAGTTGGGGGTTTTATCTTATTGTATGATTGTTTTTATGGGTGTTGATTGTTCCTTTCGATCTGATGATTTTAAATGTCTTCATAATGCTTATTGACCTACGATGTTTTGTTGACATTTGTTTTAAAATATTCACTTATTCTGAAGTGTTTACTGATAGTATGTGTCTACAACGTTTGATGTTCTATTGCAGGTCCTGGATGAGGTTGTGGCTAATTATTTTTTGATTGACTAATTCAAATTCTGCATCTTCTTATTGACATGTTATGCTTCATGACTTCATACTTATGTCATTGCATATGGATTCTACTCTTCTAATTTGAAATAGCTTTTGTAGTCTTATAAAAATCATCTACAGTCACCATATTATTGTTCAATAAACCTAACACTCTCTTATAAGTTTGTTTAAAGGAAGGGAACATATTGTTTATTGTATTGTCTAGTCTTATTTTGATTGCATGGTTGATCACATTCTTTTGTTTTGCAGGAGCAGGTGTCAAAGGACACTTTTTTCACATGACCACTCCAACATTGAGAAGCATGTGGGAAACTTGTTGATCCTTTTCTAGAACCTTGCATTTGATCCTTACCGATCTTCCCCTTTTCCTCTTTCCCTGAGGTCCTGAGCTTCCAAGGCTATTGGATCCACCTTTCCTACATAACTATCCCCAAGCCTCTTTGGATTGATCTCTACCAGATTATTCTTTTGGACTTCCCTCTCTCCTGAAACCTAGGCCTAAGGTCTGTTGGGTTTTCTCCTTATTTTCATCTATAATTTCCTCTAACCAAATATCATAGTTGTATTTTTCCCATCGAGAGATTTCCAACAAATGTAACCATTCTTAAATCTGAGTTCTGGATCCATGATTTATGGCCTCCTAAAGTTTCCTAAGATAAATCTCACCTTTTCTTCCCACTCCCACATGGAATCCATGTCGATCACACTCTCTTGTGTCATCTGATGTGGAGCTGACGTTGATGTGGCTCTCACCACCTATCCTCATTATCGTCGTGATTTTTTCTGACTCTTCTTCCCAGCCTTCTGATCACATAATCGGAAAAATACGTTGGAGCTTCATCGTCCTTGGAGTTCACTCTCTTCATTTGTCAGAGTCCTTCTCCATCGAAGTACATCTAATATTAATATCACAAATCACTCCAATAACCCTCCCCCAATGAATGGTTGGGATTTCATTTCACTCACTACTTGATTGACGACGTGCATTCTTTCTCAGAAATTGATGGCGTAATGTCTACACTACCCACAATACATAAATATATTTCAGTTCCTCATTTTGAGAATGTTCCTTCACTTCCTCAGATCGAATCATTGTCTTCTTATTTCACATAACAATGTTGTTCGCATCTAAATTCTTTAGTGAATTACGCATGCTCTTTTGAAGCTAAGTCACTTTTCCTTCTAAGAAACCAACATCAGAACCATGAGATTATTACTTTTCAAAGTTTCGCAAGATTAAAGCTTGAGAGGATTTCCAAAGAGAAACTCTCCTGATCTGTCGATCTTTTCCCTGAGTGAACGGTCGGATCTTTTTCATGAAACAATATTCGGGTTATAATTTTGGATGGTCGGAGTAAACACTTCAAACGGTCTCCTTCAGACTCTGAATGAATTTTAATCGTGACCATTGATTGTCACTGAAAGAATGATCCAAATATTTTGTGTGAAAAATGGAGCTATGAGGGAATATTCCTCGATACCTCTTGTCGATACCTTGAAACTTCACAAATTTTCTTGACGCCGAATGATTAGCTCCGACTACACGTCATCACTTTTTTCGGGCTTTAACCTTCATCATGAAAATCTTAGAAGGAATATTATTTGATTATTTTCTTCAATCCCTTTTCACTGACACATTAGAGAAGACTGTGAAATATCTCCCTTGATCGATGATGTATATTTCTCCAGATCTGTTAAACGAATAGATCTCGCTCTCAGAGTTAATACATCGGGATGGGAATTGAAAAGGAGATAGGAAGAATTTGATGCAAATTTGTAAATGCACACTTTACCATTTTTTAGGTTTGATGGACAATTGAATAGAACCATTGATCTGGTGGATTTTCTCTTTTGCAGGTTAAAGAGTTAAGGGTCCAGATTAACCCATGGGCCTGGTCAATGGATTTTGAGTGAGTAATTTTAAACAACCATAATTTTTGCTACAAATGTCGGAATGAGGCCCATGATACCTCATTGGAAAGGTATTTTATAGAGGCATGCAATGGTATGGGTATCTAGGTCAAAAAATTGATATAAGACATCAGAAAATATAGAAAATTGACAACCATGGATTTGGGGGGGAAATGGCCATACCAACTTCAAGCAGTCATATCTAGTGATATGAGTAATGAAATCAAACCCATGATACATCGATATAAATATGGAGAAGAGAATAACAAGATGGAATAGAAATGGGGGAATATTAAGAGTGTAAATTTCTTGAAAATGAAAAGCACAAACATAACCCAAATTCAAATGAAGAACCGGACATGCAAACTTCAAATAATCTTATCTTGAGCTACCAACAATGAAATTGAGATAGGAATAGATAAATGGAAATATGAGACAGAGGAGAACAAGAAAAAATGATATCATTCAACATATTAGAGCCAAAAATGCCTAGAACAACACAAGTAATTCAGAAAACAACCCAACAGGCAGAGTGAATAATACATTTCAATAGATATCATTTGTAAACTATCATAGGGTGATTTTAACCACCGGAGAGTCTCTTCAACTCCCATTTTTAACTCCTACATCTACATTTTCAAAATTTCAGAGAAATTTGAAATGTAAAAAAGACAAAATTAGGGAAAAATGAAACTAATGGTCATGAGAACTAAAGAGTCTCTCTCTTGTTCTATAAAAGGGATCTAGTTGAATGTATCTGAACTTTTTCCCTTTGTAACAAAAGATGGTAATTTTACTTTTGAGGAATAAAGAGTAGGAGGAATTTCAGAAATTTGTGGCTTTAATGGATGTAGTAGAGACTACTCTTGATGCATTTGTTTTTTTCTTGATTATATAGGATCCTACTGTATGAATTTTTTCTCCAGTTTGTTTTATTTACTCGGGTTGTCACATGTTTCTTCATGGGTACACAAATGATGTTATAAATGGATTGTTCAACTATTTGTTTATGCATATGTAGCATTATTGCTTTCATTTACCATTAGAATACATGCATTGTTTTTTGTTCTGATGGTTATCTTTCTCTGTACTCATTCTATCAATTTTTCTCCCTACATAGGTTAGAATTAGTTATATTAGATTAGTTTTCTTTTGTTAGATTAGTCTTATAATTAGTTAGAAATATTTGGGAGGTAGACTGTTGTATTTCCCCTTTCATTTCTTTTAATTATGAGCAGTATCAAGGCCCATAAACCCACGGGAAATGCTACCACAAATGAGAGTAGGTCTGATTGGGACCTTCCATCGGGGGTTTTCCCTCATATGATTGAAAGGGTCGTTCTATCTCGTCAACATAAATGGCATTAGAAGGAGCGCCAGATGACAAGTTAAGCCTGTGGATTCTTTCTTGTTAATTTTTGTTTTAATTTACTAATGGATCCATCCCATATCCATTTATGGAGGTGTTTTTCTGGTATTGTACCTTTGAAACCTCCTAGAAATATTTTACATCTCTTGTCGCAACTAAGATTTGATGGCGAGGGTGAAATCTCTACATCTGAACATGCTTTTAATTTCTAGAAATTTTGTGTTTCTCACAATATTACTGATAGAAATATCATATGCAGGTTAGTCACTTTCACTTTTGCAGGCCTGGTCAAGAGTTGGTGCAAGACTTTTCCGATCGTCTCTATTCACTCATGGGAACAAATCATATGTGAATTTTTGCATGCTTTTGAGGGTTATAATTATGATAATTTGTTCACGGAAATTTTAGAGCTTAAGAAGAACAGAGATGAATATCTTGCATATTTTATTATCAAATTTTCTCATATTTGATATAGGATTCCTTTGGATGATAGGCATGTTATTGCACAATTTTGAGTTAGGATGAAATATGGATGAAAAGAGATCAAACTGGCGTAACTGAACCACTCCCACCCACTGTCACCTTGATGTGAAGGTTATTTATATTTACGGAGGTAAGGCCTAGGGGAGACGTCCCCGATGACCTGGGGTTTTGAGAAGGAAAAAGGTTCGAAGGCTAAAAGATAAATTTCCCCTCACAAGTCACCACCGAGTAGATATCCTGGCTAACCAACCAAATAAAGAGAGGTATAACCAAAGAGAGAGGTGTACCTTCCCGAGACAAAGCAACAAGAGATATATATGCAAGCTTAATTGCTTGGTTAGTACTTCATATATTTTAATGACTATATGATATATAAGCAATTGGAGAAATAAAATATTGATGAAGTCAATGTTTGTACAATAACATCAATTTATAAGATCACTTCTTCAATAAATGGTAAAGAAACCTGGCATTCAAAGTAACAAATTAACACTTCACTAGATATTTCCTTAAATGACAATTCAATTGCTTAAAAGTAAGATGTTAGTTTCACATTGATGTTTATAGAAAACGATGAAGACAACAATAAGTTAGTAATGTTAGTCTTAAGCTAGGGTTAGAAAGGTTAGGGTTTGATCAAAGGTATTTCAAGTTGTTTTGAGATTACACTAAGGCTAAGATCAGAGCGTTCCTATGGGAAAATGGAGTCAACATGAGCACAGAAGAGCTGAAGGATCAAATGATAATAATATGACTAAGGAAAAGAGGGTTAGACCTTGAGGTGTTTCTATGGCAAGGCCTCAAGGATAAAACCCTAGGGGAGAGAGGCTCACTTTGGTGTAGGGGATGTTGAGATTCAACAAGAAGATCCTAGTGAAAATTATGCACCTACACTAGGATGGAGCCTCAGGCTATTTTTAGGTGGAAGTCTATTTTTAGATGATGAGCAAGTTCTATTTATAGATGATGTCTATTTATAGATGGTGATGGAATTCTATTTATAGATGTATATCGAATATTATTATCCCTTAATAATAGTTGGACAATAAATATTAGTCTATTCTCAATGAGCACTTGGAAATAGTTAACTGAAGTGGGAAATCAGTTAGCTATAGAAAATTCGAGTTCAAAGGTTGACTGGTGGGACATGAAAGTCAAATTAGTTGTAACTGAGTGATTCAAAGTTGTAACGGTGTTGGATGTGTAGTTATGTGAGTTGTGAAGTAGTTAAACTCATTTAAGTGATTTAAGCTCAGTTGTACTAGTTGTAACTAAACTTACACTAGTGAGAGATTAGTGAATTAATTATTAATTAATTCACAATCAGTGACCTCACATGCAACTGAAGATTTACCACTGTTAACTA
>JASDQU010107673.1:28169-40125 GCA_032191745.1 Picea mariana | reverse complement strand
ATGGTGGCGTTAACTTCCACCGAAAACCAATATCGTATTTGGTCTTCGCTGGCCTAGAGAACCAAGAGAAGCTCGCTGGCCCGAAATTAATTACTCGCGGGTTGGTAGGTGGATGGCTCGTCATGCGTAATGAGGGAATGGGGGTAAATTGCCCATTCGTTGACCGTCCTGACACCTGACCACCGCGAGGGGGATCACACCACACGCAACCTCGCAAGGGGAAAATGCGTGAGGAAGGAGCGGGAAGAGGGACGCGACGGAAGAAAAGAGAACTCTGGAGATATGCAGAGGGAGTGATAGCGGAGAAGGGGGAGAGTAACCCTCATTCTTGGTCACTGGAAAACCGAGACATAGTCTCGTAGCATCGTGGCCTCATCTTGGGGGTGGCTAGTGGAAAATCCATTGGGAGTCATTGAGCCTACGGTTGGGTGGAAACGAGAACCCCTCTCAACAATTGCACTCATTTTTGGTGTTATTTCTAATAAGTGTTTTACATCTTTCACCTTGAAATTCATATGCTGACATATATGCTCATAGTCTATGCAATTTTATAAACGGTTTGAGTATAAGACTGCCTATGTAGTGTTTTGATTCTGAAATGGTGGTTGCATGCTTATAATGGAAGGTCCACGTATGGATTATGTCTATAAATAGATTTATATGTATATACGCACATTGAATCAATTAAAAATTCAAGCCGTTTCTCGGGAAACCTATACCCTTATCCATCTCGGGTGATACCCTGGATAAATCTCCCCATAAAGACACCTTTGCTTTTGAGAAGCTCAGAAGAGGTAGCACTTTGTGTGCAAAGACTCTGCAGAGGCGCAGAAGTTGTAGAATCCCTTGAGGATTCGAAGAACAAGTATGGATCAACAGATGAAATCCTATCGAGAGATTTGCGGTCATTCACGACTGTTAGATCGAAGGAATAAATGAGGGCATTAAATGCCTTAACCCTTTTTCCTTTATCTTTGCAAGTAGCGAAGAAATCGGGACCGTAGATTCCCAAGGTCCATGAAAGAATCTGGACCATGAATTCGTGTCCAGGCAACTTAGGAACGATGCAATGGAGAGACAGGTCTGAGCCGTCAGATCTTGGTCTAAACAACCGACAGTTGTTGGATTTGTCGAGAATTACATGAGGTTTAAACCTCATGTGAAGAATAGTAGAGTGAGAGTTCCGAGAAGGATATTGTATCGGGATATCGGTTTTCGGGAGCTCGGGGATCCAGAGGACGAGAGTCTGAGTACTCGACCTCAGAAATCATGACAAGGTGAAATAGATATGAGCCGCCTGTTTGCAGGAGGACATGTGCCACGAGATCCTCCCTATCGGGGATTCAGACATCGGGAGTCAGAAGAGGAAGTCTCTTGACCTTGAAAATGGTGAAGTCACGAGAGGATCCTGGACCGTAGATCCTAGGGACCCATCGGATCCCTATAAGCCGTCGATCTAATCCTTTACTTAGGAAGAAGGGTGAACTCGACTATGTCCCAAAGGTCTCGAATACATCAAGACCATCCATGTTGGAGGATAGGTGGTGGAGATATATCCATTTCACTTATCAGGGATTCGTAAGTTTGAAGGTGGAAGACCTGACTCTTGGAGTCACGAAGTCCCGAGTTGCGAGATTGCGATGTGATCTAGGTCGTTAATCAAAGAGGACAGGTGGCGAAGATCTGTCCATTTCGCTTATTGGGGATTCATAAGTTTGAAGGTGGAAGACCCGACTCTTGGAGTCACGAAGTCCCGAGTTGTGAGATCGTGATGTAATCTGGGTTGTTAATCAAAGAGGACAGGTGGCAGAGATCTCTCCATTTTGCATATCGGGGATTCACGGGATAAGAGCCTGAGAGCTCAACCCTTGGACTTACGAAGTCTTGAGTAGCGAGAATGCAAGAAGGATAATAAATATCGCTTCTCATGGGTTCGTGAAGGAGAGGTGCCAAGATTTGACGCTATAACTCGCAAAGTGGCGAGTTGCGAGAAGTGTCAAAAAGAAGTCCCGAAGGAATCTAGATCGTCCATCAAGAGAGACGTGTGGTGAGTGGTCAGAGCTCAAGGAAAGTTCTAAAATCCTGTGGACCGCTAGATCCACACTATCAAGGGTCGTTGATCTCCTTCATGGATACCCATACCGGAATTTAGAGATTTGCATGGCATGGGTTTTTGGGATCATTACATCTCGAATCCCCAGGCACCGAAATCTCGAAAGGATCCAAACCGTCAGATCAGGGGAGGCTTATAGCCGTTGATCTCCTTTGGAGGGAAACTTGGGAGACTTCGTGGATTTCAGGTATTTGAATGGGAAAGGAAGAGGTCATGCATTGCGATTTCCCGAATTGCGAAGGGTCGGTAAGGTCCTTACCGATTTAAGCACGGGGTCACAAAATGTGGTCATGAGGACAAGACCCAAACATGAATCTTGTACTCGCTAGCCCTTTCAGGGTTCGGTGCTTCGCTGTGTTGGGGTTTGCAGAGTCGAAAGACTCGACACTCTGGTAGTGCTGAGACTTGAAGAGCGAAAGGACACCATGTTTGTTTGGCATGTGGTCCTAACCCACAACCATAGGGAGGTGAATAGGGAAGAACTAGCCTGTGATAGGCCCCCGTAGGACTTCGGGGATTCTGTCCCTTGAGGAAAAGAAATTTTTTTATTATGTCATAGTGGGTGTGTGAAAAATTGGTATCAGAGCATGGTTACAACACTTGGCCTGCTTGGGCCCATGAACGAGTTGCGCAGAAGCTCTATTCAAAACACTCTTAAAAAGAGTAAACCCCCCTGTCTTAACCTTCCTAATCAAAAGATGAAGTTAAGAATGAAAAACCCCTATTGTGTGTGTGTACATGTGAAAATATAAATTATGTACTGGTTGTAAATAAATATAAATATTGACTAAAAAGCAGCGTTTCGCCTTTTGCACACAAGCAACAGATTAACCATGGGAAATTATCAACGCATAGTATGGTGACTCACCAAGAAGTGGGAGAAGGCTCCCACAATAGAGACAAAGAGTTTGACGAAAGAAGGGCAGTAGGGACCCCTCTAGATATAGCTGAGACTGTGAGGAGTCTCATGGTTGAATTACAAAGCTGCAAGGCTAACAATGAAAGGATGATGAAAGAACAAGAAAAGCAAACATAAATTAATGCAATTTTACTACAGAGTTTATCCAATCTACAAAGACAAATGTAGCATGAACCTGGAACTCAGAAACATGGTCATATCAGTGGCCACACTGAGAGGATCACCTCGAAAAAGTTCCACCCTAGAGGTAAAGGACCGGTGCCGAGTGATTCCTCTGAGAAGGAAGCTGGAGATTCAGAAGGATCTTCTAGCAGCAGGGCCAGTTCCTATTCCCAAAAGAAACTGAAGAAGCAAAAGCCTTCCAAAGGTCAAAAATTTGAAGAATTCAGAAAGGCCAAACCACCCTCCTTCAAAGGTGAAATAAAGAAGGGNGGTTCAAGAAGAGGACTTGTCTTGGGAACAGTTTGAGAAATACTTCTGGAAGAAGTATTTGTCGGAAAAATATTTCGACGAGAAGACAAAAGAGTTTTATGAACTCAAACTGGGGCAACTCACTATAGAGGAATATGTCAACAAATTCCTCGACTTGCTGAGATATGTGCCTTATATAAAAGCAGAAAAGGAAAAGGTGCAGTGCTTCATCAGTGGGCTACCCAAGGACTATTGGAACCGAATTGAATTTGATGAGCCAAAGACTCTAGAAGACATTATCTGAAAGGAAACCTATTGTCATGAACAGTTTGGGCATCGAGCAAAACCTTGCGAAGGATGGAAACAGAGGAATAGTTTAAGATTTCAAAAAAGGGGAATTAAATCCCTAGGGTTTGATAACTACAAGAAGAACCCAAGAATGAACTTTCCAGCCCGGAGTATGCACCACTAGAATTTTCCCTCCTTGAGAGGAAATAAAACTCTTGGACCTGTACCAGTAAAAACTGATAACCCAAAGAAAGAACCTTTGAAATGTTGGGGTTGTGGAGAAGAACATCTCCTGAGAGACTGTCCACACAAACAACAGAATAGTCGGAGGATTTATAACATCTAGGAAGCTACTACAGTTAATGATGTGGCCAGGAGTGTGTTTCAGATTTATGCAGCCTTGGATAATAACCAAGCTGACCATCAATATTCAGTGGTGGAGATAGAAGGTATGATATCCAACCATCTAGTGTCTATTTGGATTGACCCTGGTTCAAACTTGAGTTATATAGCCCCTAAAACTATTGAGAAGTGTAAATTACAGCCACAAAAACAATTCAAGCCATGGTTGGTACAGTTAGCCACTGGCACCAAAAGAAGGGTAGCAGAGGTCATACCAGCCTGTCGATTGATGTTGGGTGAATTTCCCACCCAAGCAACCCTTAACGTATTACCCCTCAGATTGTACGATCTGTTGATTGGTATGGACTGGCTAGCCGCCCATAAAGCCAAATTGGATTGTTACCATAAAACCTTAGAATGTGTGAGCAAAGAAGGAAAAAGGATGACCCTTCAAGGGATCCAAAAACCTGTCTCGGTGAGACAAATATCAGCTCTGCAAATGAGAAAGTATCACCGAAAGGGATGTCCCCTATATGCAATACAGGTGTCAGAAACCATAGAAGGTGACAAACCCAGCCTTAAAGACCATCCTACCCTGAGGGAATATAGAGATGTGTTTCCGGAAGAGGTATTGGGTCTACCTCTGAGAAGAGACATAGACTTCTCGATAGAACTCGCACTGGGAGCAGTGTCGGTGTCTAGGACACCCTACCGGATGAGCACACCCGAGTTAGTTGAACTCAAATTTCAATTAAAAGAAATGATGGATAAGGGTTATATTCGAACCAGCGTGTCTCCATGGGGAGAGCCAGTCCTGTTTGTGAAAAAGAAGGACAACACCCTTATACTGTGTATAGATTATAGACAACTCAATAAGGTAACCATAAATAACAATTACCCCTTGCCCAAGATTGATGACTTGTTCGATCAATTGCGAGGTGCGTCTATTTTCTCAAAGATTGATTTAAGGTCGGGATACCATCAAGTCTGAATCAAGGGTGAAGACATCCATAAAACTGCCTTCCGAACGAGGGATGGTCATTATGAGTTTGTGGTGGTGCCATTTAGGTTGACCAATGCCCCTGCCACTTTTATGTGCTTGATGAACAATGTACTCAACAAATTTCTGGACAAATTTGTACTTGTTTTTATTGATGATATATTAATCTACTCCAAGAACAAAAAAGAGAATGAAAAGCATCTTAGACTTGTACTAAAAGTGCTAAGAGAACATCATCTCTATGCTAAATTCAACAAATGTGAATTCTTCCAGAAAGAAATACGTTACTTAGGCCATGTTCTCTCTGAAGAAGGAGTAGCGGTAGACCTTGACAAAATCAGGTCTATCATGGAATGGCCTACCCCAAAGGATGTTTCAGACATCACATCCTTTATGGGATTAGCAGGATACTATAGGATATTTATAAAAGGATTCTCCAAGATTGGTTGTCCAATCACTACCCTCCAAAACAAGGGGACAAAATTCCTGTGGACGCAGAAATGTGAAGAAAGATTTCAAACCCGGAAACATCTACTGACCAATGCACCCGTGCTGAAGATCGTCGATCCCGAAGTTGATTTCCTCATGTGCATAGATTCCTGTAGGGAAGGACTCGGAGGAGTCCTTATGTAAGAAGGAAGCGTGATCTACTACGAATCCCAAAAATTGAACGAGCATGAAGTCAACTATGTGACCCATGATCTAGAACTGGTTGCCATAGTGCATGCCTTAAAAATGTGGAGGCATTACCTCCTGGGAAGAAAATTTGTACTTATGACAGATCATTGTGGATCGCGATACCTATTTGATCAACCAAATCTCAATGCTAGACAAGCTAGGTGGATGGCCCTCCTTAGCGAGTTTGATTTCAAGATCAAACACATTAAAGGTAAGGAAAATAGGGTGGCCGATGCCCTTAGCAGAAGTATGAACACAATTCACCTGGTAGTGGTGAGCACCTGCGAGACAGATGTCAAAGAAAGAGTCAGAAATGTACAAAGGACAGATCCATTTGTTCAGATCGTGACCATTTACCTACAGCAAGAACCTGCCAAAGTAAAATATGAAGGCTATCAGATGACCGAAGGAGGTCTGCTCACTTATAGAAACAAATTTTATATTCCAGCATGTGACGACTTGAAGAGGTTCATTATGGATGAAGTACATAAAAGACCCTATATTGTTCATCCAAGATACCAGAAAATGGTCACTACCACCAGGAAACAATTTTATTGCTCTGGATTGAAGAAAGACGTAGCCGAGTACTTGGCCAAATGCATAGAATGCCAGCAGGTTAAAGCAGAACACTAACATCCAACAAGGTTATTGCAACCTTTACCAATCCCAGAATGGAAATGGGAAACCATCTCCATGGATTTCATCACAGGATTACCAACTTCAACCAAACAGAACGATGCCATTATGGTAGTGGTGGATAAATTGAGCAAGTCTTCTCATTTCATCCCTGTCAAATCAACTTGCAAAGCAATAGATATCACCTAGGTATTCATGAAAGAGATATTTAGACTGCATGGTATGCCGAAAGAGATCGTGTCTGACAGAGACACAAAATTTACTTCTAACTTTTGGAAATCACTGATGACTGGTTTAGAGACCAAATTGTTGTTTAGCACCACCTATCACCCCCAAACCGACGGAAAGATAGAAATATTGAACCAAATATTAGAAGACATGTTAAGGATGCATGTAATGCATCAACCCAAGAAATGGGAAGACTACCTGCCACTGGTAGAATTCACCTACAACAACGGCTACCAAGCATCCCTAAAGATGAGTCCCTTCGAGGTCCTCTATGGTAGGTCGTGTAATACTCTAGTCAGCTGGAGTAATCCCATAAAAAGGGTATCTTTTGGGACCAAAATGTTAAAATAAATGGAACAACAAGTGACTCAGATAAGACAAAATCTAAAGGTCGCTCAAAACCGACAGAAAAGTTATGCCGACCAAAAGAGAAATCCAAGAGAGTTCAAAATGGGAGACCATGTATATCTCAGAGTTAGGCCCAGGAAGAGTTCCCTGAAAATGGGAGCTTGTGCCAAGTTGGCACCTCGGTATTGTGGACTCTTTGAGGTTCTAGATAGAGTGGGACCTGTAGCCTATCGGCTAGCACTTCCTCCCACAGTCAAAGCACATAATGTTTTCCATGTTTCATTATTGAAGAAATATGTACATGATACTAATCATATAATTGATTGGTCTGTGATTCAGGTGGAACCAGAGGGAGAATTTCTACCAAAACCGCAATGCATACTGGACAGAAAGGAAACCTCGCTCCAGAACCGAACCATTGCACAGGTCAAGGTGCAGTGGATACATTTTGGCCCAGATGAGGCTACATGGGAAATGGAGGATGCCATGAAACAGGCATATCTGATTTTGTTTACATCTGTACATGCATGTCATGTCGATAGATAGAACATTGATGATGATGTTCCTTTAAGGGGGAAGGAATTGTAACACCTTGTTTCTCCCAGTTTGTAAAAATAACTATACTGGCCAAGAACTGTGGAAAATTCAGAAATGTGAATGTATGATGTGAATGGACCTTATGAAAAGGTCGATGAATGTAAATAATATTATGAATATATATTGTAGGACTGCTAAGAGGGGATATGCTGAAAAAGAGACCACGATCGTTGGATAAAGGTGGTGGAAGGCACCTGGAATGGTGGTGTTAACTTCCACTAAAAACCAATACCGTATTTGGTCTTCACTGGCCCGGAGAACCAAGAGTAGCTCGCTGGCCTAAAATTAATTACTCGCAGGTTGGTAGGTGGATGGCTCCTCATGCGTAATGAGGAGATGGGGGTAAACCACCCATCCGTGGACCATCCTAACACTTAACCACCGTGAGGGGGATCGCGCCACACGCAACCTCGCAAGGGGAAAATGCGTGAGGAAGGAGCAGGAAGAGGGACGCGAGGGAAGAAAAGAGAACTCTGGAGATATGCAGAGGGAGTGATAGCAGAGAAGGGGGAGAGTAACCCTCGTTCTCAATCACTGGAAAATCGAGACACAGTCTCGTAGCATCATGGCCTCATCTCGGGGGTGGCTAGTGGCAAATTCGTTGGGAGTTGTTGAGCCTACAGTTGGGTGGAAACGAGCACCCCTCTCAGCAGTTGCACTCATTTCTGGTGTTATTTTTGATAAGTGTTTTACATCTTGCACCTTGAAATTCATATGCTGACATATATGCTCATAGTCTGTGCAGTTTTATAAATGATCTGAGTATAAGACTGCATGTGTAGTGTTTTGATTCTGAAATGGTGGTTGCATGCTTATAATGGAAGGGCCATGTATGGCTTATGTCTATAAATAGATTTATATGTATATACGCACATTGAATCAATTCAGAATTCAAGTCGTTTCTCAAAAAACCTATACCCTTATCCATCTTGGGTGATACCCTGGATAAATCTCCTCATAGAGACACCTCTTATTTTGAGAAGCTCAAAAGAGGTAGCACTTTGTGTGCAAAGACTCTGCAGAGGCGCAGAAGTCACCGAATCCCTTGAGGATTCGAAGAACAAGTATGGATCAACGGATGAAATCCTATCGGGAGATTTATGGTCATTCACAACCGTTAGATCGAAGGAATAAACAAGGGAATTAAATGCCTTAACCCTTTTTCCTTTATCTTCGCAAGTAGCAAAGAAATCAGGACCGTAGATTCCCAAGGTCTGTGAAAGAATCTGGACCGTGAATTCGTGTCCAGGAAGCTTAGGAACAACACAATGGAGAGACAGGTCTGAGACATCAGATCTTCGTCTAAACAGTCGACAACCATTGGATCTATCGAGAATTACATAAGGTTTAAACCTCATGCGAAGAATATCAGAGCGAGAGTTTCGAGAAGGAGATTGTATTGGGATATCGATGTTCAGGAGCTCAGGAATCCAGAGGACGAGAGTCCGAGTACTCGACCTTAGAAATCGTGACAAGGAGAAATAGATCTGAGCTGCCCGTCTGCAGAAGGACACGTGTTGAAAGATCCTCCCTATCGGGGATTCAAACATCGAGAGTCAGAAGAGGAAGTCTCTTGACCTTGCAAATGGTGAAGTCGTGAGAGGATCCTGGACCGTAGATCCCAGGGACCCATCGGAGCCATATAAGCCATCGATATAATTCTTTACTTAGGCAGAAGGGTGAACTTGACTACGTCCCAAAGGTCCCGAAGAAATCGGGACCGTCCATGTTGGAGGACAGGTGGTGGAGATCTGTCCATTTCGCTTATCGGGGATTCGTAAGTTTGAAGGTGGAAGACCCAAATCTTGGAGTCACTAAGTCTCGAGTCATGAGATCACGATGTGATCTGGGCCGTTAATCAAAGAGGACAGGTGGCGAAGATCTGTCCATTTCGCTTATCGGGGATTCGTAATTTTGAAGGTGGAAGACCCGACTCTTGGAGTCACGAAGTCCTGAGTCGCGAGATCGCGATGTAATCTGGGTCATTAATAAAAGAGGACAGGTGGCAGAGATCTGTCCATTTCGCATATCGGGGATTCACGGGATAAGAGCCTGAGAGCTCAACCCTTGGACTTGTGAAGTCCCGAGTAGTGAGAACGCGAGAATGATAATAAATATCGCTTCTCGTGGGTTTGTGAAGGAGAGGTGCCAAGATTTGATGCTATAACTCGTGAAGTGGCGAGTTGCGAGAAGTTTCAAAGAGAAGTCCTGAAGGAATCTGGACCATCCATCAAGAGAGACACGTGGTGAGCGGTCAGAGCTCAGGGAAAGTTCTGAAATCCTGTGGACTGCTGGATCCACACTATCAAGGGTCGTTGATCTCCTTCATGGATACCCATACCAGAATTCAGAGATTTGCATGGCATGGGTTTTTGGGATCATTGCATCTCGAACCCCCGGGCACCGAAATCCCGAAAGGATCCAAACCGTCGAATCAGGGGAGGCTTACAACCGTTGATCTCCTTTGGAAGGAAACTTGGGAGACTTCATGGATTTTGGGGATTTGAATGGGAAAGGAAGAGGTCATGTATCGCGATTTCCTAAATCATGAAGGGCTAGTAAGGTCCTTGCCGATTTAAGCGCAGGGTCACAAAATGTGGTCATGAGGACAAGACCCAAACAAGAATCTTGTACTCGCTAGCCCTTTTGGGGTTCGGCGCTTCGCTGTGTTGGGGTTTTCAGAGTCAAAAGACTGGACACTCTGGTAGTGCTGATCCGCAAAGAGCAAAAGGACGCCATGTTTGTTTGGCCTGTGGTCCTAACCCACGACCATAGGGAGGTGAATAGGGAAGAACTAGCCTGCGCTAGCCCCCCGTAGGACTTTGGGGATTATGTCCCTTGAGGAAAAGAAAATTTTTTATTATGTTGTAGTGGGTGTGTGATAGTAGTAAATTGGCACATGCATTTTGTTGGCACAGGGGCAGACCCGGGGTTCAACGCTCAAGAGCACACCAACAAAGCCCTAACTACAAGCCCTTTCGGCAACACCTGCGAAGCTGATGAAGTCTCACCCGAGGTAGAGGCAGGGGTGGTTGCAGGACTCATGTGTATGCAACCTTATCTAGTACACATATCTGTGATTATCTTGGTTACAACACACTTAGCATCAATTATTTCCTAACATACATTCATTAATACACTTCGCAGAAAGCACAGAGCACCACAGTAATTACTCAGATCTAGCACTTAGAAATGATAAACAGGTTATGCTCAATAGATTAAGCACTTAGCATCTTATGTATCATATCTAGCATGCATTCATATCTCATAAGAACAAAGAATCAATAGATCTATCTAAACATATCAGAGCACTTAGCAAGAGAGAGACAAGCACATCAGCACAATACACAGAGTTACCATGGTTCACCCCCACCCTGGGGCTATGTCCACAAAGTCTTATTTATATTATCTTGGTCAAGCAGTTACAACACGGAGCTTCAATGACCCTAACTTCACACGGGACAGAGGATTTGCATAGCTCACTAGATCCCTCTTGCTTGCACTCAGCACAAAGCCTTCTACAGTCTCTCGTAGAGACTTGCACTCATCTCTGCAAGTCTTACACAAAATGCATAGAGCCTTATGATACTTGATCACACAGATCCCGCTACTATCACTAAGCCTTCAAGATCCTACCCCACATAGGACAAGAGATCTGCGCAGATCGCTAGATCCTCTTTCCCTAGGTAGATCCAAGCACTAAGCCTTCTCACACTCTGTGCACTCAGCACTTATAACAGCATGCACAGAGCTCTTACAGTCACACAGACTTCTGATCACATAGATCCAACTTATGAACTAAGCCATTGACTAGATAGGGCCTCTCTTCTTACATGGCCTAGACCTCTATTTATGCATAGAAAAAGGTCTAAACAAGGGATGACATCCCTTTCCCATTACAATATTCCCAAAAAAAACCCAAAAAGGTTCCACAAAAGGTGGTGAGATCCCATGATCTCCGCTTCGTTATGCACTCTGTCTTTGAAAGGCAGTCAAAGTACCAAATGGTCAACTATGACCAAGTATTCCTCAAAACTTGGTCGAGGGCCAACATGCCCCCAACACTCACTTGTGACCTATCTTGAGTCACTCTTCTTTGGGTAGCTCTGCCTCAAAGGCCTTGAGCTTCGCTCGAGCTGCTTCGACTTGTTTCTTTTCTACTGCTTCTTGCTCGGAAAACTCCTGAATGAGTGCATTACTAACTGGTCCTTCTAAGCGCTACTCTGATGTGTTCATGACCTGTTCAAGGTCTGTCCCTTGACTCTCAATCTCTAAGAATAGTTGACATGCCCTATCCTACAAAGGTTGAAGTTGTTGCGTCACTTCCATAACCTTTCTCTGGATCATATGAATCTACTATTGCACGACGCGTTGTTCATGGGACCTCTTTATTTTC
>JASDQU010107672.1:57157-72810 GCA_032191745.1 Picea mariana | reverse complement strand
TGCATGACAAGTAGAAAAACAGAAATTAAAGGTAAATGAAAGAAAGAATATGTGTGCAGATGTGTGATTTTGTACATACAAAACATATAAGGCTCATGCATAAGAAGGTAGCAAAAAAAATGTACAAGAAATAGTTTATATTAATAAATTTTTGGTTTCTTAATTTCATGTAATTCTTGAGTAAATCATCGAATTCCTCTTGATCCCCTTTAGCTATTAGGCCCTCTTCTGGTGTTGTTTTACTATGAATCATCTCACGCATTGTACTTATAATAGTACAACGTGCATGTTGATGCACTATAGGGGCATCCACTACAATAACAAAAAGAATTAAAAGGATATGGTTAGTTATTATTCATAGCAGTGTTTCATCAATACACATATCATTACAATGTTTTTAACCTGGAGGAGTAGTAAACACCATTGGTTGGGAAGTCTTATGATCTTCTCCTCATCGAGCACCCTCATCTAAATGATTTTTCATTGAAACAAGAAAAGTTATAAGTACACCATCTACAAGTAAATATTAATAATCATCAATATATACATATGATTTTAAAAACACACATGCCATGATGGTGTTGCACACCACTAGAATCATGGGGCTTTTGTCCACCGCTATCGACTAGACTGTTATTTCTTTCCTGATTTAATTAAAACAAATAGACACATTAATTTATGGGTTAAATCATCGTCAATATATTTTACAAGTAATCAACAATTAAAGTGATCCAAGAGACTCCCTGGGTCTAGAAAAATGCTCAAAAATGAAAGTTCTCAGAATTGAATGAAACCAATTCCATTGTGACTGGCTTGTCGCACTGATTCCGGCCATATATTTACTTTCTCAAACAAGCTCTGTATGCAAGAGTTATCGCATTTTGATCATATTCTCAAAAAGGCAAAAAGTCAATGTTGACATCAGCATGACATCACCAAGATACTCCATTATGCTAACGTGGCAAAGATAGGTGGAAGCATGTGACTGGGAATGTGATACATGCATGACACAATAAATGCTTGACATGTGGCATATGGTTGATTTAATGTGGCAGTGCCACGCGGCCCAGGCGTGGGCTGCCACATGGCACCCAGTCATCAGTTGAGTGGCAGTTTATAAATTTTGATTGGAGGTCCATGGGTTTTGAACCCATGACCTATGACCGAGCACAAAGCTTTGGGATAGGTCCTTTACCAATGCACCAAGGGAGGAGCTTGTTAAAACAAACCTTATAAAAATTATATAAAGTGTGATATATGCCAAATGTGGGTAGAAGGGGGCTAGGGCATAGCCCCAACCCATAGTTTATTGGATACCATGACCACAATATATTGTTGGGCACCCCCAACATATATCTAGGAGCTTATCTCTATGTGTGTGGAGGTGATAAGAGGTGGTTCCATGGAGTGCGCCCCAAAACCAGAAGCCAACACCTTGGATTAGGCGCGCGATCAGGGGATTGGTCACATGATATGTGCCATATATCCAGGGGCTAGCGCATGTTTAGGGCTAGTGCTCAGCCCTTTGGGCTGGAAATTGGCCATATGTACTCCATATGACCGCTTAGAGGTGGCGCGCACCCAACCTTAGGGGCTACTCTGTGTATTTTTGTTCAGAAGTGGGTTTTGTGCTATAGTTTTGCCAAGAATATGTATTTTTTAGGATTTTTTGGCCATTTGGAAGGAAATTTGATCCCAAAAAGAGGCCAGATCTTTAGGGGAAGTTGGGATTCTCTTGTTGGGCCTAAAAACTATATAAACAAGGCCTCTTGAGCTTGAGAGGTAACTTTTTGATGCAGGGATTTGGAGGAGCAGTGGTCCGGATTTTATGAGCAGAATGAAATGAATACATATTATTAATAGGTGCTTAACACAAAATAACATAGTTACGGTAAAAATGGTTTTCTATTCAATAACGAAATAAACTGAAACTGTAAAATGCAGCGGAAACAAGCTTGCTGGAATGGTGGTGGCTTATCTCTGAGAAGAGATGTGACGGCAGTGCGCATTCGCAAGAAGCAGGTTACAATGAGGCTCTGAAGGCCTTTTTACAATAAGAAAGAATGCCAAAAACCCTAGACATCCAAAAACCTAACCCTAGGAGATGAAGCGCCAAAAGTCATGTGGGCCCCGTTTGGGTAAGTTAGTACATCAACTTCTTGGGGTCGTAACTTTTGCGTAGGATCTCTGTTTTAGGCGTGTGATAGCCCGTTGGAAAGGTATCATTAAGGAGATTCATTTTGGGGGCTCAATCATGCCTTTGGATATAATTGAGGAGATCTATCCTGAAAAACCTTCATTTAGGCCCTCAAAATGGCCCCGAAAGTTAAAACTGCTAAAAATAGTAAATTGCCAAAATTGTCAGAAAATTGTTTTGAGCCAGTTGGAAAAGGTGGGTGGCCACCGATATCCATCTGGATCAATCAGCTTGTGTCAATTGTCCATTTTTCATGTTTTGAGAGGCATTAAGCCATGTTTTGAGAGGAGATTGTTGAGGCATGTATGTATCTAAGCAAGGAGTTCTTGCACAGCAGATCTGAAGCATGTTTTGTAACAACAAAGAGCCAATGTAAAGAGAACTTGAGCATTTGAAGATCAATAAAGAGGTCCTCCACTTGGAAGTGGGCCCAGAGACGTAGCCAATGATTGGTGAACTTCGTTAACAAGTTCTTGTCTCTATTTCTTTTTATTGGTTGTTGTTATCTTCTCTTATTTTCAGCATGTTAAATGATGGCTGAACTCTTTAATCACTTATGAGAATCAGGTTAATATCGTAATTGTTATTCCACAACAATTAGTAAAGTATTATGTGTTTCGTATTCTTATCGATCTGATGCATAAAGAACATAAACTAAACTTGCAATTTGTAAGTAAAACCTCTCATTTTTGGATCAAGTTTAAGGTATCAGAGAATTTGGTTTTGAAGTTTTGACAGGAATTGCAAGCATTGGATGCTCACCAGAGAAAAACTCAAGTGAGGAGAAGGCCAACTTGAGGCTCTTAATCTAGAGATTCAAAGGAGACCTCATAAACAAGAGTTGTCTTCACCGAGAAAACTAGGTCCTTTTGCATCTGAGGACGATTTCTTTGAGGCATTTCAATTGATGAAATCCATGGTAGAGGAACTTTACCATGAAAGAGGTCAACGAAGAAATCCAAAGGTTGAAGAAGGTGAATCTTTAGTAAGAGCAGAAGGAGGAGTTGGAGGTGGTGGACATTCATAACCTTCTTCTCCTTCATCCTCGTCATCTACAAGTGAAGCAAGTTTACATTCCTCCAAGGAAAAGCAACCTAAACAAACTCATCATTCTTTTGATATGCCTTTATTAAAGTTAGATGTAAAGTTTGATTTACCCACTTATGATGGTGAATTAGATGCAGAAAAGATAGATAATTGGGTTAGATAGTTAGAAGTCTATTGCAGGATACAAAGGATTGTTGATGATGAAACAAAGATCCAACTTGCAAGTCTCAAATTGGGAGGCACAAATCTCATATGGTGGGAAAGCAAAACTAAAGATGATCTCAAGAAAAATGGTAAAACAATCTCTTCCTGGAATGATTTTATCATTGCTTTGAAGAAACAGTTTTATCCATTAGCATACATGCAAAAAAAAATGATGAATTGGCAAAGTTTAAGGCAACCTAAAGGTCAAAGTGTACAAGAGTATACTCAAACATTTCGTAAGAAAGCATTAAATTTGGGTATTCCTTTATATACACAAGAGACACTCCTAAAATATATTGGTGGTTTACATTCTTATCTCAAGCACACTATTCTTATGTTAAATCCTTCTAACTTTGATGAAGTATGTGTACAAGCCATTCACATTGAATCAAGTAAAGGGAATGTTGGTGATAGTTTTTCTACATATACTTGGCAAAGAAAGGATTCGGGAAAAAGAAAATAGAAAGAGAAGAAGATAGACACAACAAGAAAGGAGAAGCCTACTTGCAAGCATTGCAAGAAGGTAGGCCATGATGAGGATCATTGTTGGATCTTACATCCTGAGTTGAAGCCAAAGAAGTATGCCAATCAAGGGAGAAAGAATACCATAGCTGCAATAATTCAATTGGATCTTGGATTAGACTCCGGTGATGAGACAAAGATTGTAGCTATGGGAATCTGAGGTATAAATTATGTTGCAAGTACTTGCTCTTCTAATTCAGATGTTATGAATGATGAGTTTAAAAGGGATGAACTTTTCCACATAAGGGTCATAACAAATAATATTAAAATCAATACTCTTGTAGACAGTGGATCACAAGCCAATCTAATCAGTGAAGGTTGTAAATAACTTGGGACTTGAAACTAAGCCACATCCTAGACCATATCCATTGGGATGGATATGTGGTGATAATAATTTGCAAGTAACCAAGAAATGTAAAATTAAGTTTGCAATTACTTCTAATTATGTTGTTGAAGTAGAGCTTGATATGGTGCCACTAGACATATGTGGAATTTTCCTAGGAAGCCCATACCTTTATGATAGAAAAACCATATTCTACAGGGAGGAAAATAAATAGTGCTTCAAGAAAGATGGGAAAGAGTACATTGTTCGTGCTCATCGCATGAAAACTAACAGATCTTTTGCAGCTACATGGGAGTTGAAAAGAATGGTAAATGAAATCAAAAGTTTAACACTCATGTTCGTAACAAAACAAGAAGTTAGTGATGCTAAACATGATATGGTTCATTATGTTTCTAACAATCATGAAGTGTCACAAGAAGTACAGCATGAGGTTCATTTTCATACTTTGTTTACTGTTCCTATTCAGAAGGGGAAGCATGTTTTGTCATTCTCAGTTGCATATTCCGTATTGTTGTTTAGTTTGTTTCTATTTAGTGGTGTATGGCTGCTAAATGCGACAAAGAATGTAGATGATTGTGCAATAAATGAGATGATTACTTTGATAAACAATGCTATCTCAGTTTTTATGTTTGTTGTGATTAGTCAAGTGATCATTGTCCCAGTAGAAAGGATGGATGATACAGGACAAGTGGGGAGGCAATACCCTCACTTCTTACCTGAGTAAAAGTAGACTTTTGGTGGTCCAAAAGCTTCCAAGTGGGGAGGAATGATCTAGGAGGTTCCCTAGGTCCAGAAAATGCTCAAAAATGAAAGTTCTCAGACTTGAATGAAACCAATTCCATTGTGACCGGCTCGTTTCACTAATTCTGGCCATATATTTACTTTTTCAAATGGGATCTATATGCGAAAGTTATCGCATTCTCATCAGATTCTCAAACATGCAAAAAGTCAATGGTTAAACTGGAAAAAAGTCAATGCTGACGTTAGCATGACGTCGTAATGACATCACCAAGCTACTTCATTATATTGATGTGGCAGAGGCAGGTGGCAGCATGTGATACAGGCATGGCCCAATAAATGCTTGACACGTGGCATATGGTTGATTTAATGTGGAGGTGCCACGTGGCCTAGGCATGAGCTGCCACGTGGCACCCAGTCATCAGTTGAGTGGTAGTTTAAAAATTTTGATTGGAGTTTCATGGGTTTTGAACCCATGACCTATGATTGAGCACAAATCTTTGAGAGAGGTCCATTACCAATGCGCCGAGGGAGGAGCTTGTTAACACAAGCCTTATAAAAAGTATATAAAGTGTTATATATGCCAAATGTGGGCGGAAGGGGGCTGGGGCATAGCCCCAGCCCACGGTTTATTGGATACCATGACCACAGTACATTGTTGGATGCCCCCACCATATATCTAGGAGTTTATCTCTACGCACATGAAGGTGATAAGAGGTGGTTCCATGTAGTGCGCCCCAAAACCAGGAGCCAACACCTTGGATTAGGTGTGCGATCAAGGGATTGGTCACATGATATGCGCCATATATCCAGGAGCTAGCGCAATTTTAGGGATAGCACTTGGTCATATGTGCTCCATATGACCTCTTAGAGGGGGCACGCACCCAACCTTAGGGGCTACTCTGTGTATTCTTGTTCAAAAGTGGGTTTTGTGCTATATTTTTTCCCAGAATATGTATTTTTTAGGATTTTTTGGCCATTTGGAGGGGGATTTGATCCCAAAAAGAGGCTAGATATTCATGGGAAGTTGGGATTCTCTTGTTGGGCCTAAAAACTATATAAACAAGACCTCTTGAGCTTGAGAGGTAACATTTTGATGTAGGGATTTGGAGGAGCAGCTTGTGTCAATTGTCCATTTTTCATGTTTTGAGAGGATATTTATGAGGCATGTATGTATCTGAGAAAGGAGTTCTTGCACATCAGATCTGAAGGATTTTTTTTAACACCAAAGAGCCAATGTAAAGAGAACTTGAGCATTTGAAGAGCAATAAAGAGGTCCTCCACTTGGAAGCGGGCCCGGAGACGTAGCCAAAGATTGGTGAACTCCGTTAACAAGTTCTTGTCTCTATTTATTTTTATTGGTTGTTGTTATCTTCTCTTACTTGCAGCATGTTAAATGATGGCTGAACTCTTTAATCACTTATGATCATCAGGTTAATATAGTAATTGTTATTCCGCAACAATTAGTAAAGTATTATGTGTTTCGCATTCTTATCAATCTGATGCGTAAAGCACATAAACTAAACTAGCAATTTGTAAGTAAAACCTTTCTTTTTTGGATCATAAAGTCATGGCATTTTATTTATCATCTCGTTTGAAGACTCAGATTGTGTTTTCTCCATTCTTTGTTGATGTTCCACCACTACTTCAAAGGCAAACTTGAACCCTAAATTCAAGTCTTCATCAATGGTGACAACTCTGAACCTACCCCCCTACATTGCATAAAATCATGAAATTTCCTTATTAGCTGCAATTAAATAAAATTTGTATGATGATATCAATAGTATGGTTAAATTATTTAGTACTTACAATTCATGTTTTTAATCTGAAGTAACCACCTTGGCTAAGTTTTTTTTGCTCATGTTTTTCCAGTCTTTCCTTGATTTCTTTCGACATGTTTGGGAGCCTATGAAAAGTTTCAAATATGTTATTTATCACAATTTTTTCTGTATAACTAAGGAAAATTCAACATATTAAATTCAAAATATTATATAGTTTACACGTCCAGGTAGTGTCTTCCCTTCTTGTCTCAGTGCAATATCCTTTGTGTCATCTTGTATATCCTTCCATCCCCTCTCGGGAATCACCAGAGAATCATCATACTTGGGGGTTTATTTCAAATGAACCCTATATTGATCTTTCAAATATAAATCAACCTTCAAAGTAATTTCATAAGATTTTTTTTCAAATTTGGATTCTAGGAATTCCACCGTGTGTGAATGGTGGGCCCAAAAATCTATAAATCCTTGTCATTAGTTTCCCAAAAAATGTTGTTTTCTGCAAAACATCATGATCATTAGTTTAAAATAATAGGAGAGATGTACATTTCAATTAAATAATATGAATTAATTAATATATTCATAAATACATGGGATTTGTTGTGTCTCAATAGAACCATTTTATCTTCCACCAAAAGGGTGACCGGGACTGTTCTCGTGTTGGAAACACTTGTTTCTCCATGATAACAATCTGTAGAATCATGCTTGTGAGATTTTCCATGTACAACATCAAGTGCATGGTCTAGCCTGTGGGTGGAAGTGTCTCATGGCCCCATGATTTGTAGTCATCTAAGCCACATATGGAGAGGCAAATATCCTCGCGGGTATGTGTCTCATTCTAGGAAATTGAGGGGTTGGTGCATCACTACTACCAGTAGCATTCCCATGACCAAACTGAGGCGTCGAATCCAAAACTTGCTATAGAAAGAAAACATTTTTTGTTTATCTCATATAAAGGTAGCAAACCAAAATTCATAAATTAATGTATGTGATAAAAAATATTTTTTAAAAATGGCGCCTACACCATATCATTCTATATCCTACATTAAAACTATCATCATTTATGTGCTCTCCTCTGTAGTCTCACACCTAACCAATTCAAGGAATTATCTATTTTTCTTTCTCAAGGTGTTTCTAATTATTTGCAATGGGTGGATGGAATCAAATTCAACACCTAAATCATCGTGGTCAAGTGTACTTGTCTACATATATCAACAAATAAACAAGTTAATTCAATTATTGTCAACATGAATTAATATGAAAATAAAAACATAATAAGATAAGGAAGACACAAATTCATCTTAGAAGACAATCAAATAACCATGACTAATGGAGTAAAGAAAGGAGGATTTAGTGACACATTTTTCCCCACAAATATAATGAGAAATTGTGACACACTTACACCCCTATATATCATAAGCATTCAGTGATTTACCTACTGTGACTTGGTCGGTGCTTTCCCACGATCACCCTGCCACAATATAAGAAGCATGAAATTTTAGAATGTTAGAAAATAATATAAGAAGCGTGAGGTATTAAAATATATGTTAAAGATACCAAAAAAAAAGCATTAATGAGAGGTTGGGTATACTGGTAGAACATAATTACCCCCACAATAGTAGTGCATGCATCAATTCAATTCAAATTGTAATCCACCAACAACTCTTCCCTTGCAGCTATTGTTTTCACTGCAATATGAATATTTTATTTCCTTCACACCCCTCAAATATAAAATTGGGTTTCTTTCTTGCTATCCCAAGTCTTGTATTGTTTATAAGCCCCATAATATTCCCCAACTCCTTTGTCCTTCCATCAATATACACCATCGCTCCTTTATTGTGATCGTTGTCTTTTAGTTGTATATAATTTGCAATGATTGCATATCTTTGCATACTTGGCATATATCAGACCAACCTCAGCCAATCTCCATAGTTGTATCATGGTTCGACATACTCCATCAATTCAACAATTTATCCATATTTCACATTTATGCCATCGATGGAGAATAGACCCAAACCATGTATGGACGACCAAGCAATGTGATACATCCTCTTATTGACACAAAATTCAATGTCCAACTAAGGAAGTTCCTTGGGCACCCATCATTTCACTATATGTTTTTACCTCAATAGAACCTTGATGTCACCTATGCTCTCATCATCATAAGAACATGATCCTCCCTTAGAAAGAAATAATTCCATTTGCCTATGAAATTTTCTTCTAACCTTTTCACCTCTATTTGATCTCTCCCTGTTAAATGGGTTGGATGTAATACTTTCCCCTATCCCTCCTAAAATTCCCTCACTCAAAGATGATAATTATGTTATGTACTTATTTAGTTGTACCGACACTCCATCAATTGATACAAAGCAGTTAGCAAGCTTTCCTTTGACCTCTTTTACAACATTACATGGATTCCTAGGATCTTATTAACAAGGACCACCAGAATGCAATAATATTTTTTAATAATGACCTCCACCAAGGAAATCATATATTCATTGTACCTACACCAACTAAAGTAGATAGGAAAGTAAGGAAAATAACATTTTCCATTTCCCCCACACAATATAGACTAATATAAAATTTTGGAAACCTTGCTAGAATTTTGGTTAATTTTCTTTGAAGCATGTGTCATGATGCAAATTGATGAAACAAAAGTTTCTATAGGCTCTTTGGATTTTTTGTGATGACTTCAATATGGTATAAACACATGATCATTGAGATTTTTAAGAACCTGAATAGATCTATAAACATAATCACCACAAATACTGAATACACAATAGATCCACAAAGAAAGATAGAAGAAACCACACTTTATTATTATCAAACCCTTGAAGTAGGGTAACACCATACAATGGATCATATTATGGAAGGGATCCTCTCATGTTCACTTGCCTCTTCGAGGGGCATCCTCCTATTGAGCTATCGCTCCAAATACAATACTTCTCTTCATATCCCATTACATTGCTTGAACCCATTTATATAGTGCTACCATCAACTAAGAACATTCTAGAGGAGGAATCTTCTAGAAGTAGAACCTTCTAAGAAGTCCTCTTACATTTATTATATCTAACTACCCATTTATTATATATAACTACCATATTGGGCCTTATTTAATAATATAGTGGACCTATTCCACTTTACATTGAATGGCCTCCACTATTATCACTATGGGCCCTCTGGCCCCCACTAATACCTCTCTAGCTACCTAAAATTTCATCCCCCTTATGAAAGCCTTGTCCTCAACACTTGTTGTACAACCATATACCAGGGTCCCATGGATAATTGTGGACCATAATTTTGAATAAGACTGGAGAACCAAGGTCCCATGTACAAAGGAAAGCCACCATGCTAAAGTAGTCCAACTGCCATTGTAAACCCGGGTCCCATCTCCAAGTTCTCATGTGAACTTCCCGTGGAATATTTTGGAACCCAATAACCAACTCAAAATGATGCTCCAAAGACCGACACCTGTCATGTGGATCGAAATAAGAAGATCCATCCACACAGTGGAAAAGGGTCGTAGCAAAATCTGGAAGGAATAATACCATTGTAGAATATGCAGGATGGACACTGGTAATAATCATTGGCTCCTGATTTGTCACATCGATTCTCTTTACAGAAGGTGGACTAGAGTCATCAAATAAAATATGAAAGTGGTTGTCATCCCAGAAATGACAACTATCCATATATCAATCATCACAATCGGCCTCAAAATCATACCAAGCATATATTTCTTGATTATATTCATCCTTGATGTATGCCTTAAGAAATCTCTCCTACATGATATCCAATGAATCTTGAATACTACGAAAACTATCATTGAGGTCATTTGCAAGGTCATGCAATCTATCATGCACTCTGTCATACAATGTGTCAAACAATTGAGTTTTGAATGCTTCAGTAATATGTAAAATTTCTTTAAGGGTTTGAGAAGAAATAGCCATCTGAGCACCCTATGAAAATTTATGAACTCTGCAGTCCCGTCGCCATCATGAAAAAACCCAATAAATTACTGCAAAAAATCACGGCGTTTTCCAAAAAAACCCTGAAAAACTGTTGAATTTAAAATGCTCATAACTTCACTTCCCGAACTCCGTTTAGGCTGATATCTTTTTTTTAAATGGGTGAAATTGTGAGAGGAAATCAGATCTATAATTTGTCTTGGGAAAATTTCGCCTCCATCTACTGCACAAATAAAAAATATCGTGACACCGTCTGCAGAAAAAACCCTGAAAATTTGCAGATTTTAAAACTTCAATATCTTGACTTCTCGGACTCCGTTTCAAACGATTTGTTTTTTCAAATTGGGTGTTTTTCTGAGAGTAAATCCGATATACAACCTATTTCTGCAAATTTTTCACGAAAATATACCGAAAATTTTTGGAATGTCATGGCCCTCTTTTTTCTTCTCCGAAAAAAAATCTGCAAAAATAAAAAATATTTGCCCACAATGTCTGCCAAGGAAAGTGCTCTGATACCAATTGTTAAGAACCTGAATAGATATACAAATATAATCACCAAAAATAATGAATACACAATAGATCCACAAAGAAACATAGAAGAAACCACACTTTATTATTACCGAACCCTTGAGGTGGGGTAACACCATACAATGGATCCTATTATGGAAGGGATCCTCTCATGTTCACTTGCCTCTTTGAGGGGGCATCCTCTTATTGAGATATCTATCCAAATACAATACTTCTCTTCATATCCCATTACATTGTTTGAACCCATTTATATAGTGCTACCATCACCTAAGAACATTCTAGAGGATGAATCTTCTAGAAGTAGAACCTTCTAAGAAGTCCTCTTACATTTATTATATCTAACTACCCATTGATTATATCTAACTACCATAGTGGGCCTTATTTAATAATATGGTGGACCTAGTCCACCTCACATTGAATGGTCTCCACTATTATTACTATGGGCCCTATGGCCCCCCACTACTACCTCTCTAGCTACCTAACATAAAGAAACTCTCTAGCCAATTGTTAAGAACCTGAATAGATCTACAAATATAATCACCACAAATATTGAATACACAATATATACACAAAGAAAGATAGAAGAAACCACACTTTATTATTACCAAACCCTTGAGGTAGGGTAACACCATAAAATGGATCCTATTATGGAAGGGATCCTCTCCTATTCACTTGCCTCTTCGAGGAGGCATCCTCCTATTGAGCTACCGCTCCAAATACAATACTTCTCTTCATATCCCATTACATTGTTTGAACTCCTTTATATAGTGCTACCATCACCTAAGAACATTCTACAGGAGGAATCTTCTAGAAGTAGAACCTTCTAAGAAATCCTCTTACATTTATTATATCTAACTACCCATTTACTATATCTAACTACCATAGTGGGCCTTATTTAGTAATATAGTGAACCTAGTCCACCTTACATTGAATGCCCTCCACTATTATCACTATGGGCCCTTTGGTCCCCCACTACTACCTCTCTGGCTACCTAACAAATATTGTCTACCATTGGTGTGACTTCCCCTTGGGATGGAATACTTTGAAATCTAGGCAAGCCTTCTATGACTTGAATTTCCAAACCATTGAAAAATATGTTTCCATCATATCAACATTCAAAGGAACATGAGTTGGAAATGAAAAATATTTTGTATGTACTATTATGAAACCTCATACAAAAACATTCAAGGGAATGTGGATGTGCATTGACTCCAAATGATCCATGTTATCACACAAATTGTAGGTTGGGTAAAGCCCGACCCAATCCACAGGATGGCGATAATGGTGGGAGAGTATACCCACTATCACCTTAGATAATCCCTCCCCTCACTTTAGTGAAGGATATATCCAACACAAAGGGGGAATCTCAGGTGACCCTAGGGGGAAATGAGGTGGAAAGTGATGTTAGAAAAAACAGGATTGTGGAGCAATAAAATAAAACAAATGCAGAAATAAAACACAGAAGATACACAATACAATAGAGACACGTATATACGTGGTTCACCCAGTGTGGGATACGTCCACCAGAGAAATTTCCAAGTCCTTCCTTTTTATTATCCAACAAAATGAAGCGATAAAACCTATAGCACACCCACTGTAACTTCCTATTCTTTCTCTCACAGTATCCTCTCTCATAATACAATATTCTCCATAACATACAACTGCAATATAATTCTCTCATAAAACAGGGTTGCCTTCTATAGATTTTAACCTTGCACAATATTTTATTGCAAACAGATTTTCAATAAAAGAACAGAAAATATACAATTCCAAATACACACGTTACACAGATACTTTTCCCCTGGAAACCCAAACCGGAAATACCAACATATTTTATATTCATTCATAGTGACACATTGGTTACAATACAATATACATATAAGAGCCAGCGGCATCCAAAACCTTAACTCAATGACGTGGATTAGTCAACAATACTAATTCCTTAACCGGAAATAGAAAACCATCAGTAATAACCATGTGCCAAAAAAACGCCCAACAATGGGAACATAAATTTAGGCGACACAAAAAAATGAGGACGCTCCCCTCAAACCTCCCTGCGCGCCCGACACAATGGAGCAAACACTAATGCTAGTCATGCAAAGAATATAACACATACCCAACATTATCCCATTTTTTATTTTCTTTGCATACAAGGGGTTACAGGGTTACATAGTCAACAATCAAGGGCAACAATGCCCATGGATCCTCTACACCAAGAGAACTTCTTAGTGCTCACAGATTTTGTTAATGAATCTACAACATTATTCAAAGTGTCCACCTTCATCATCAACATTTTCTTTTCTTCAACCATGTCTCTCACAAAGTGATATTGAATATCAATATGCTTTGTCTTTGAATGATAAGTTGGGTTCTTCGCCATAAAAATTGCACTATGACTGTCAAAATCTATCCGTACAACTTGTTGTACCAACCCAATACCTGAACACAATATTTGTAACCATACTACTTCTTTACTTGTAAGATTGGTTTCCATGTATTCATCTTATGTAGTTGAAAGTGCCACTATAGCCTCTCTTTTCCTCATCCAACTGATTTCTCAACAACAAATAACATAAACATTATAGAAGTTAACTTGGCAGCAGGAGAAAAAATCTCACCAAAATCAATTCTCTCGACCTAGGAATAACCCTTTGCTACAAACTAAGTTTTGTATTTCTCCACTTTTGCTTCTGCATTCAGCTTCTTTTTAGGATTCCATTTCTTCATCCATGGCCTTTTTCCAAAGATTTCCATCCTCTGAATCCACTGCCTCCCTGACAGTTCTAGGATCATCATCAGTAATAGACAAATCAAAACTTGAATGGAAATCAAATGGAGTATACCTTTTTGGTAGCCTTATTTCTTGAACTGATCTCCTCAATACTGGAGTATGAGGATATTCTCCTTCTGATTCATGTTATTTTGAACAGTTTGATTCATCATCCTTTGAATCAAACTTTATTTTCTCTGATTCATCCTTACTTGGTAGGACTTTCTATTTAACAAAATCCTTCATTTCTCTAAATACCACATCTCGACTATACACAAACTTCTTAGTTTCTGGTTTCCAAAGATTGTATCCTTTGAGACTATCTTTATACCCAATAAAAATACACTTTTTAGCCTTCTTATCTAGCTTACTCATGTTTTCCTTTGGAACATGGACATAGGCCTCACAACCAAATACCTTGAGATGTGTGAGAGAAGGTTTCTTACCAATGCATACCTCTTGTGGAGTCTTGTCATCCATCGTTGATGAGAGTGATATGTTGACCAGGTAACATGAAGTACCCACTGCCTTTGCCCATAATTATTTCCCTAACCTGACACCACTAAGAATGCACCTTTCTTTTTCCATCAGCATCTTGTTCATCCTTTCTGTAACTCCATTATGCCGAGGTGTATATGGAGTAGTCTTCTGCATTTCTATATCGTTCTTCTTACAAAATTCTTCAAATTCATTCCCGCAAAACTCTCTACCATTATATATCCTCAACACCTTAATTATTTTCTCTATTTTATTCTCAACAAGAACCTTAAACTCTTTCAACTTGTCAAAGACTTCAGATTTCTTCCTAAGGAAATATATCTAAGTCTTCCGCGAGAAGTCATCTATAAATGAGAAATAGTACACATATTTTCTCAATGATGGAACCAACATAAGTCCAAACACATCACTCTGAACTAGTTGTAAAATACCTTCTGCCCTCATTCCACCAGAGGGGAATATTACCCGATTATGCTTCCCATATACACAATGTTCATAGAAATCAAAATCTAGAGAGCAATTAGACATACCTTCAACCATACCTTTATCGTGTAGTAGTTGAAGACCCTTCTCTCTGATATGCCCCAGTCTTTGATGCCACAGCATAATCATTTCTCCAGAGACTGTAGGATTTCTTTCTTCTTCAACTCCAATATCATGAAAAATGAAACTATTACACCCATCACTAATAGTTTTTCCTTGCAACTTATACAAAGTTCCAAACCGAACTCCCTTCAGTAGCACCATTGCTCCGCGAACCATCTTGAAGGTTTCCTTTTCAAATATTGTTTTTACCCCTACATCATTCATTTTTCTTACAGAAATCAAATTTATGGCCAATCTTGGGAGGTGTAGAACACTAAGTAGTGTTATAATCCTTCCATCTATGAGCCTCAACTTGACTTTTCCTCGACCTATGATTTTAGTTGTCGATTCATCACCTAGGAAAACATTACCTCCATCAAACCTTTCATATTCTCATAACCACTCCCTGTTGTTGTAGGAAAATCTGCCTGCGGACAAGTAGATCGACCTCTAGAGCTTGACCCTAACCCTAGACAGA
>JASDQU010107672.1:45587-56132 GCA_032191745.1 Picea mariana | reverse complement strand
AAATATTATGAAGAGAAGGACATGGAGTGGAGCACAATAAACAAGATCTGGAAAGAAGACAAGGAGGAAGTTATCAGAATTCGGTTACACTTTTCCAATGAAAGAATAAATATAATTGTATGAAATATGAAAATGAAGAAGGTATGTAATCAATATGAACTTACTGTGATGGAATATCTCGCTTTCATTTGCTTGTTGATGTGCCTTTTATATCTTTGGCTTTGTAGTTATGTGGCTGGTTGTAACCGTTTCCATTGAAAATTCAGCAATCTTGGATATAGCTTTGTTTAGCCATTCTTGAATATAATCCCTTAATGGGGAAACAATTATTTCTTCTTTTACTTTGATACTTAGAAATTCACTCTCAATTCCCCTATGGTCAATAGATAAATTTTGCAATATAGTCTCAATGACCTCATTTTTATTTGTATACTCAACAAGCCAATTATCAATGTCATCATAAGTATACTCAACCATACTATCAAATTTTTTGCCCGATGATTTTTTCAAATTTTCAACTTTCTCTTCAAATTGCTCTTTGCTCATGATCATTGAATTTGAGATTAAGTTTTGATCTAAAACCTCAATAGTGGATCCCACAATATCCAAACCAATAATATTTGAATATGCCTCAGTCTTTTTCTGTGATATTTTTTTCAATTGATTCAACAACCCCTTTAATGTATTAATTCTTTCAAGCCAACATGACTTTAATTGTTTATATGGCTCTGGGAGGGAAAGTCTTCCTATTTTCTTCTATGGTATGTCATTGTTGAGACTTTCGCTACAAATATTGAGACCCCATCTGTGAAGAATCCTTCATCATTCTTCAAATATGCATTAAAATATTCTTTAGTATTTTTAATTCTGAGCCTGAGAGTAGAAAATATTTTTGCCAAGTCCCATAAATATAAAATGAGCGACATTATTTTCTTTATGTTCTTTTCAATGAAGTGTCGAGTAGCAATGATTAAGCTTGAAATTCCTTTTATTCATAGATTTTATTCTTGATCTCCTTGAGAATTTTTTTCAGGTTGTAACATGGCGACTGGGGTAGCTAATATAGGTGGGGGCATGAAGGTTGCTTCCAATTCCTTGACTGTCTCTTTAAGTATGAGATTTTCCTCTTCCGTATTGACTATTGAAACGTCCAATGCATCCCCTGTGATTCTATGAATTGAAGATAGTTTTGATGGCAACATGTTTTTAGTATCAATGATGGATTGTGACTTTCCTTTCTTATTCTTCGAGATTCTTTCAAAGGTCGATTTCTTTGAAGTATTGTCAAATAAAAAATTATGCATAGAAAATATGTCTTCATCATAGAAGACTTCATATTGAACAACTAATGCAACGGACTATACATTTTCTTGGGCGTGTTCTTCATCATCTGGAAACTAGATATTTTCAATATCCACATCTAAGTCTATATTGTCAAGAAAAATATCATCCTCAGGTACATTTTTTTTTCTTCCTCTTGTTCAGAATTGACCCTTTTCCTTTTGAATTGTAATTTATGAGGGTTTTCTAGAATTCCTTGAGGAGGATTCCTTTCTCCATCATCACCAGAATTGTTACTTGGGGTTCTTCTTGGTTGGGCCATTGTAGACTGAGGGTTCACCTTAGGAAAAAGACTTAAGTGAGAAAAAGTATGTGACTTAGCATTTCTTTCACTTGAGGGTTTCCCTCTTTAATTGTGACCTTTAGTAGTGTTGACAATGGTTTCTACGTCACCAAAATATTTATTAACATCATGCACGGGGGCGTCAGGACTGCCACCCTCTTCTTCTTCAAATATGAGTGTGTTGATCTCAACTGCTACCATATTATGATAAAAAAGGTTGTTAGGGTCAAACCCTTTGATCTCTTCTACAAACTTCAAATTAAATTGGTTAAAGTAAGAGGCATATTCATCATTTTTGGGAATTTCTCTTAAGATAATTTCACCCACTTACCAAGGCAAGGGAATGAACTGTTTTTTCCTTTTCTCATGGAAATCATGAAATCCAAGCTTATATTGCCTTTCCACCTCTTTGATAAACAATTTGTTTGGCATATACTAAGGGAGGTATATAGGCTTTTCACGAGAACAGAAAATCCTAATGATGTTGTAGTTGTCCATTTTTTCCATAATTCCCTTTTTATCCAAAAATCTTGATGCTTCCAATGAAAGCCTAAAAGTATCTTCCCCAAAAAGTAATTTCTTAAATTCAAAGACAAAATCATTGTAAAGTTCATAAAAATATGGATAGCTTTATGCCTCGAGAGAGCTTGATAACACATAGTCACAGGGTCAATCTTTGAATTTACCCTTTTTCCAATACTCAGACCTTTAAAAAAATGACAATGTGTGATAGAAAATACCAGATAAGATTCCATATAAAACTTTTTCTCTCTTCTAAAATTCATCAATTGTGCAGAAATTTCATTTGATATGATCTTTTTCCAATAAAAAATAACATCCTCATGAACTACAAAATACAAAATATACAGGGCCAGCCAAGGAATAGTTTTTGTAGAATCTTGACCCGTAACTCTAGTAAACAACCAAGCAATTTCTTGATAGGGGTCCTTTAAATAACTAACTTGGATTCTAGATAGGTCTTTCAGCATCGTAGTAGGATCTTGTATATATTCTTGCAGGAGATCGATTCTATTATTTTTCCCTCTAATAAATTTATGGCATCTTCTCCTTTATATGTTAAGTTCGGCTCTGGTAGCTTTAACATTTTATCGAAGACTGAAGGTGACAATGAAATAGGGGAGAAACTTTGTAGAGGAATCGTTCTTTTGTTCTGGACAAATTTGTCAATGCATTAGGTGACGATATATTTGCACTCAAAAACCTCGGGTACACAACCAGCGAGAATTATTCCTGATGTCCAGACTTTGTTATTATTTTTGTTTGGAAGCGCTGAATAATACCAATATTCCCTTGACCAGTGGTAATTGGGATCTTCTCTAGTGAGTAAATTTAAGGTATCCCAACAGAAATGTTGTCTTCTTTCGACCATATTCAACAGGTTGATAGACTTCTCTGTAATGTCGCTCAAAACAGTGAAATGATATTTTACGTTAGATCCTTGATTAATAACATAAACCCAAAATAAATGAGATTTTCCTCGATAGAAACATCATTAATAATGGCCTTTTCATAATTTAATTTAGCAGTTGAGTTCATAGAATTAGCATTCAATTTGACTCGAGAAGTGTGAAGGGGAAGGATATGTCATGGTGGGGTGGCGGAATGGGATATTTCAAATGAGAATGCGAGTCTGCAAGTCTGCAAGTCCGTCGTGATAGAAAAATGGCTAAGTATGGATGCTTGTCAGACATGCTTGAAAGGGTAGGAGATACAAATAAATGAAAATATGAGTCTGTGAAATGAAAAATAAACTAAGTTTTGGGAAGAGGTCAAGAGGGAAAAATGATATGTCATGAGTCCACAAGTCCACCAACCTGTGAATGAAAAATAAACTAAGTATGGAAAAGGTGTAAATCATGGGGGTAAGATACAACAATGAAAGTTAGGGGAGGGAAACATACTTACAGAAAATACAAGTGCGAAATAATAAAAGGAAGGAAGAAGCTACAAGGTTCAACACCTTTCCACCTTTCTCAAGGATGATTTTTGTTTCCCAAGAACCTACATTTCCAAAACCCTGAACAAGGAAAAATGGGTTTAAACTAAATGATCTCTTTATAAGTTTATCTCACAGAGAATTGAAAGAAACGTGAAGATAACTGTAAAAGTATAGGACATGAGACCCTTTTTTGGAGCTCAAAATGGGTTTTCTATTTTTTCCAGTCTCAAACTGATCTTTAAGTGGTACCTCAAGACATAATTCCCTAACCCATAGGACACCGTCCAAATAAAATATGGAATGGTAAACAACTATAAACATCTTCAAACTGACTATACATAAAATGATTGGTTTTGTTGAATTCATGACCGATCCTTGCATCCTCTCATTTAGAAGGCCTTGCAATTGGATAGCAAAGAGTGTTATGGTATGAGAATAAGAATAATTGGAAACAAACGAAAAATAAATAATAATAAAACACTTAATTATGAAGAAAACTAGCTTTTATAAATACAAGGATTATATGCATACACATGTATAAAGGAAACATGTACCTTTATGTTGTTGAGGGTGATTACTATTTCAAAGTATAAACAAAAATCATAGGATCAGGAAGACACAAAAATACTTTCAAGCATACCTGGATGAGAAAGTGTCGATCTCGAATAGGCATTCCATGTTTAGCTAATAAGGCTTTTGTGGCAATTACCACACCTTTTCCAATTCCAACATCCCTACCAAGGGAACCACCAAGATCCAGTCATCATATGCACATGTCTAGAAAGTTATCATTCAAATATATTGAAAAGGTATTTTCAACCTCAAAGCATGTATACTTGCAAGAAGCTTTCCAGTAACAACTACAGGAGAATGACCGTGAAACTTATAATATTTGTCTAGAATCCATGTCATTGTCTACCTCAAATAAAAAATAATTAATTAGAAACATGTAAGAATGATGATATATTTCAAATCAATGTCAATTATTTTGTGAGCGCATTTATTTTGAATCAAATTTGAAAATTTGAAAATCCATCACACAAAAAACAAAGTAAAAACAAGCAAACGCATATTAAAATCATTACAAATTATGTCATAGCTCATTTGCAAAGCAAGCATTCATAATTCTAGCCAAAAAAGAGTGGAATAATAATCAATATCCCAACAAACTAGCAAGATCAAAATACAAAATTCAACCCATATAAGCTAGAGGCTACATCAAACTTTCCTTGAAGATGTGAAAACTCAAATGGATAGAAGACGAATTAAGTTGATTGTAAAACTTGCCAATGTTATAGGAGATTATGATTTCTGTGTAGGAAGGGAAAATGTTATTAAAACTTATTCTCTTATTTGTGAACATGTACAATAATTGAATAATACTTTTGACTACTCAATCAAATAATAACAAAGTAGAACAAGATGAAATTATTGAAGTGACTTTAGGTTGAAAAGTATTAGGGACGACAAAGGATCACTTTAGGGAAATTAAAATTTAGAGAAGATTGGAGGGAAACAACCATTGGGATGAGCTATAAAGAGAAGGGATCTTTCCTCTCTCTTATTGCAAGTCATCCTCCTGGGAGAGAAAAGTGTAAGAATCGATGGAACAAATATTGTTGTTGTTTTATATGGTTGTGATCTATCTTCTCTATGCGTGATTTCTCTAGTTTCCTTTGAATGGATATGCCTAGCCAATTATGGAGTATTTTATTTGGTTGAGTTTCATGTATCCATTATAATATACAATTTCCAACCTATCATTGTTGTAGTAAATGTGTACAATGTTAGGTTATCCTGCAAACTAATACAAATAATGGTTATGTATAAGGAACAATTGTGGGTCATTCTCACTTTTCTTTGCATATGATCTTGCTACAATGGGTGTAGTACTTAGTTAATCAACTATTTATGGGAATCATTTCACATTGCATTTATGCATTTCATATTGGATGCATATCATTTTAAACACATGAAATCCAAGTTATGGTAGTTGATGTTTCAAACTAGGGGCCTCATCTCAAGGGAGGAAGTTTGAGTAGGTACAACTACATTAAGCTTAAAATAGGATGAGGCATGAGAAGAAAATTATTACCATGATGGAAATGCCTTGTAGATCATGCAGGTGACCTCCCTTCAAACTTGCATTTGTCAAAGAGAATAATTGATCTGAAAATAGAAGGCTGACTTGTTATGCTATGCAAGAACCCTCTACTTCATTAAAATAAACTTTACAGGACCTTGCTTCATGTGTTAAAATATGCAAGATAGATTATGTGTTAAGTTCATGCTTCTTCTTTTAAATGTTCATGTTTTGGGAAATGTTCTTTTAAATGGTTAAATATGTGCTTTAAATAAATACACAGCAACATAAATTGCAGCAAATAAACCATCAAACTCACAATGATAACAACATGATAAAGGAGTTCACCCCTCTCCGGGCTACATCTCCTTGAGCCTCCATCAATGGACTTGGCTCTCTGGGATTAATTTGTCAAAGATTATTTTACAAGATGCTTCTCAACTCCAATGGAAATTCTGGTTGTACCATTGAGATCAGAATACATAAAAACCCCAAAAATGATTAATAAAACTATGAAAACGGATCATGGCTCATCCGGGCATGACCTCTTCTACATGTGGCCTAAAGCTTCCCTGAGCTTCCTTGTGGAAAAAAACACCTGTAAAAGTCCTCAAAATCCTTTGAAACCTATCCCATGTGTTCAGAGCATAACAATTAGCCAAAAATGACTATTCAGTCACAAAAAACAAACTTGGACTCACCAAAACACGACCTCAATCAATGAGGGCTTCAAGCTCCCTTGAGCTTCCTAAAAATTCAATGGTTAAAAACCTACAAAAGAAGTCTTAAAATGGCTGTGAAAACAGTGCCAATGGATTCATAATGTCCAAAAACCCCTAGCTGGGCTTTTACGGCACCTCATTCGGCCAAAAAATGAGGAAGATAGGCCTCCTGCCATTTTCTTCCTTCAAGCTTGTTGTCTCTGGTTCGCCAAAACACACCTCCTGGGCTCTCAACCAAGAACACGCTCCAAAACGCATGATTAAACCTAGTACATGCGCAAAACCGCATAACTTTGCAAATTGTAGGATGGTTAACGGAACTAAAACCCCCAACCGCCAAGCCATTGGGCATATGGGTCCATGTGACCTCACCTTAATGCGCAAAAGGGTTATGTTCCAAGTTTTGTTGTGGGCGCGACACATGTCGGCGCAAAAACCCAACCGTTTGAAACCAACACCAAACTCCCATGTGCTCCATGGAAAAGTAATATGTATGGGCGCCCGTAACCATGGGCTAAACTCCATTTAAATATATGCGCGCGCCACTCTGTTTACACAATGGTCATATGATAATATAATACAACCGCGGCTACCATCCGTGCCAAACCCCGTTTATACAATGGTCATATGTAATATGCAATACAACTGTGGGCCAGGGCTAAGCCCCAGCCCGAGCCCCCACCATATTAAACATTACACAAATTCAAATATAATAAAACCCATTTATGTAATAAGAACCAACGCATCGCGCGTCGATTGGTCGACCATTGCCAAAATGCTCGGTCTATGGTGGAGGTCCGGGGTTCGAGTCCGTGTCACATACCCACTACCTAAATCAGATTTTTTCGATCTTTTGCTGAATCAGAAGCCCTAAATATCCATGGAGGCCCAGCGTAAGCTGGTCCTTTCTCTCTCTCTCCACTCCCATGTGATTGTGGGTCACGATCACAGTCCAAATAGATGCAGTGTCTTTTGTATTTCGCATCTCGACGCTACAGAAATGTTAAACCATTTGGCTCTGCAACCGCCGAACCCCGACAGAGCTAGCGACCGGCCAAAAGGAATGGCCCCGTCACACAGTTAAGTGGAATACAGGTGGTAGAGGGGGAGGTGTGACACGGTGGTCGACATGACAGGAGGGGCCCCACTTCACACGCCACACTATTCTGGACCCCCCTCCCCCATTAAAGGCAGAATGGAAAGGGGGGTCTGGAATCCACCTGAGTGCCGTTGATTATGATGAGTTAATATCAACCTTGACCATTCGAGATTTGTGCGTCTAATTCCGGACCCCCCCCCCCCTACCGCTAAAGGCAGAACAATAAGGGGGCTCCGGAATGGAACCTCAGCCGTAGATCTGGATGGGAGGACTCTGGTCGTCCAGATCTGCTCGCCGCTTATCCTAAAGCATATTCATGTCCTGGATTAAGTTGACATCTCATCTCCACATCTAACGGTCATTACAGACCCTGAGATGCTCTGAAAGAATCTCGTCCGTTCATCAGGGTTGATCATCACGAGAATCTGGACTCTCGATCACGGGACTCCCGAATCCTCGATCCTCGGTTTTCCGATGCGGTTAATCTCTCGACACGTGTTCTCCATCAATCGAATGGCTCAGATCTACTACGGGGTTTCCACCATGGGAAATACCAAACTCTTGTCCACAGGAATCCCGATTCTGTGATTCCCGATGAGCCAATTCACCGATATGGTCCCTTACGTGTTAGCCCTCTTGGCTAAAGTCCTGGCCCACGTGACCACTATCTCACAAGACCACATCCTTATCTACTGTCGAGTTTTTCGGACTTCCCACTACCGAAATATACTCGTCCTCAGGACTCACAATCCGTTGAATCCCGATGTTCCGATATAGTGACAGTTGGCCCTTCAATGGACGCTTTTCACTTTTTTGGGATTCCGAACTTCGCAATTTCGAAGTGTATGGACTTCTTGTCCCTTCGATCTCTGAAAGGCCGACGACCTCCCGATCTTGTCCACGTGTCTTCCTATGATGGACGACTCATATTGATTCTGGGATTTTCACTATGAAAATTCCCGACCTCATGTCATCGTGACTCCCGATTTCACGAAGGTCGATATCCCGATGGCCACGCCTCTCGTCGAGACTTTCAACCTCCTATTCACGAGGGATTAACCCTCATGCATCTCTTAACAGATCCAACGGCTATCAGGTTTTTCTAGCGAAGGTCTAACGGCTCCGATCTGTCCCACCTTGTGCACTCTTCCACTACTTCTTGGGTGTGGAGAAATCAACGGTCCAGGTGTTCTCATGGACCGTGGGGGTCTACGATCTCGATTTCCTCGCTATTCATGAAGATAGAGGAAAAGGGGCAAGGTATGTAACGCCCTTGTTTCTTTCGTCAATCTAACGGTCGTGAATGACCATGGGTCTTCCGACGAAATTTTGTCCGTCGTTCGATACTTATCCCTACGCTGCTACTTCAAGATTTTAAGAGGGTCATTCCTCCTCGTACAGGGTTGTTAAGACTTGCACAGCCAAGTCCTTTTTCCAGGTTCTTGGTAAACCTTTCCAAGGAGGGAATCTCTATGAAGAGATCTATTCCAGGGCATCCCTGGAGACAAATAAGGTAAACAACTTGCCGAGAACGGGTTGGAAGCCTGACTTGGTTCAACTTATGCATAATTTAATTCATTTATCAACATAGGCCATGCGTGGTTTTTCTATTATAAGCATATACAACTAATAGTACTAATAAAAATACTACTCAGACATTCTTAAAATGAAAACATTCACAGTTCCACAGCTTATAAGCATAATTATCAAAAATACATATATTTCAAGGTGCCAGAGGAAAAACACTTATCAGAAATAACACCAGGGTTAGACAACTGCTGAGAGGGGTGCTCGTTTCCACCCAACCATAGGCTTAGCGACTCCCAGTGGATTTACCACTAGCCACCCCCGAGTTGAGACCACGATGCTGTGAGACTGTGTCTCTGTTTTCCAGTGACCAGGAGTGAAGGTTGCAATCCTTCCTCTCTGCTATCACTCACTTTGCATATTTCCAAAGTTCTCCCCTCGCGTCTGCCCCCCAATTGCTTCTACCCCATGCCTTATCCTCTTGCGAGGTTGTGTGTGGTGCGATTACCCTCCCATTGGTCAGGCCTGACGGCTCTACGGACGGGTGGTTCACCTCCCATCCCTCATTAAATCATCTACCTACCAGCCTACGAGACATTTAATTCAGGGCCAGCGAGCCGCTTTTGGTTCTCCAGGCTAGTGGAGTCCAAATACGGTATTAATTCTCGGTGGAAGTTAATGCCACCTTTCCAGGTGCCCTCCACCACCATCACGGTCTCTTTTTCTACACATCCCCACTTCACAATTCTGCAATATAATTTCATAATGTTATTTACATTCATCGACCCTCTTCATAAGGTCCATTCACATCATACATTCACATTTTCATCATGCTTTAGCATGGTAACTCCTATATTAGGATTAATTACAAATTTGGGGGAAACAGGGTGCTACAGTCCGGTGCACTCCATAATTTTGATCAAACAACCAATACAATGGTGCCACGTGGTAGCCCATGACTGGGCCATGTGGCACCAAACCACAAACCAAAAACTACCACGTGTCGAAACACCATTTGCCCAAATCTGCCAATCTGAAACTGCCATGTCATCATATTCCATGTCAGTGTACGGACGTACAACCTCTGCCACGTCAGCCTATACGGACTGCACAGTCAGCGTCCCTTTTTTTACCTGTTTGATGATTCGAACAGATCACGATATCTCTCGCTCCCGACGTCCGTTTGAACCCAAACGAGTTGCATTGGGTTCGTGATGACGAGGGCTACACACCCATTCGTTTTGAGACAATTCCAAGAACGTTGATTTTTGGGCTAAATTTTGACTCCTGGTCCAGATTTTGATCAATAATAAATTATATGATTGGATAATAATAAACATGTATGAGGTTGCAATTGTCAAAGAGGATAAAACACTATATGGCTGAATAATAATTAAACATGTATGAGGCTCTAAAAAGACTAAAGGGGAATACCGTAATGAGAACCTCTTGGTTTCGAAAACAATTTATTCTCTACTAAACGGGGCCAACCACATAAAGGTGGAATCTCATTTGGCCCCTCCCCAATCC
>JASDQU010107672.1:30722-41769 GCA_032191745.1 Picea mariana | reverse complement strand
GAATACCTTAATGAGAACCTCTTGGTTTCGAAAACAATTTATTCTCTACTAAACAGGGCCAACCACATAAAGGTGGAAGCTCATTTGGCCCCTACCCCCCCCCCCCGCCCTCCTTCACATCACTCTCAATTCCCCATACCCAATCATGCATGACAAGTAGCAAAAAAAAAATTAAAGGTAAATGAAAGAAAGAATATGTGTGCAGATGTGTGATTTTGTACATACAAAACATATAAGGCTCATGCATAAGAAGGTAGCAAAAAAAATGTACAAGAAATAGTTTATATTAATAAATTTTATCCTCAAAATATGTACAATCACTTATTTTTTGTTTCTTAATTTTCATGTAATTCTTGAGTAAATCATCGAATTCCTCTTGATCCCCTTTAGCTATTAGGCCCTCTTCTGGTGTTTTTTTACTATGCATCATCTCACGCATTGTACTTATAATAGTACAACGTGCATGTTGATGCACTATAGGGGCATCCACTACAATAACAAAAAGAATTAAAAGGATATGGTTAGTTATTATTCATAGCAGTGTTTCATCAATACACATATCATTACAATGTTTTTAACCTAGAGGAGTAGTAAACACTATTGGTTGGGAAGTCTTATGATCCTCTCCTCGTCGAGCACCCTCATCTAAATGATTTGTCATTGAAACAAGAAAAGTTATAAGTACACCATCTACAAGTAAATATTAATAATCATCAATATATATATATATATATATATATATATATATATATATATATATATCTAATTTTAAAGACACACATGCCATGATGGTGTTGCACACCACTAGAATCATGGGGCTTTTGTCCACCACTATCGACTAGACTGTTGTTTCTTTCCTGATTTAATTAAAACAAATAGACACATTAATTTATGGGCTAAATCATTCGTCAATATATTTTACAAGTAATCAACAATTAAAGTGATCCAGAAGACTCCCTAGGTCTAGAAAATGCTAAAAAATGAAAGTTCTTAGAATTGAATGAAACCAATTCCATTGTGACTGTCTTGTCGCACTGATTCCGGCCATATATTTACTTTCTCAAACAAGCTCTGTATGCAAGAGTTATCACATTTTGATCATATTCTCAAACAGGCAAAAAGTCAATGGTCAAACTGGAAAAAGTCAATGTTGATGTCAGCATGACATCACCAAGATACTTCATTATGCTAACATGGTAGAGGCAGGTGGTGGCATGTGATTGGGAAGGTGATACAGGCATGACACAATAAATGCTTGACACATGGCATATGGTTGATTTAATGTGGAGGTGCCACGCGGCCTAGGCATGGGCTGCCACGTGGCACCCAGTCATCAGTTGAGTGGCAGTTTATAAATTTTGATTGGAGGTCCATGGGTTTTGAACCCATGACCTATGACCAAGCACAAAGCTTTGGGAGAGGTCCATTACCAATGCGCCGAGGGAGGAGCTTGTTAACACAAGCCTTATAAAAATTATATAAAGTGTGATATATGCCAAATGTGGGTAGAAGGGGGCTGGGGAATAGCCCCAACCCATGGTTTATTGGATACCATGACCACAATACATTGTTGGGCGCCCCCAACATATATCCAGGAGCTTATCTCTATGTGTGCGAAGGTGATAAGAGGTGGTTCCATGGAGTGCACCCCAAAACCAGGAGCCAACACCTTGGATTAGGCACGCGATCAGGGGATTGGTCACATGATTTGCACCATATAACTAGGATCTAGTGCACGTTTAGGGCCACTGCTCAGCCCTTTGTTGGGTATGTGTTATATTCTTTGCATGGGTGTGTGTGTGGGCGCGTCAGATACGACAATTGTGTCTAACGATCCCTACCACTAGAGCTCTGTCGTGTGCGTCGCTTTCCTAGGGGGGTCCTAGGGGGGGCCAGGTATGCCCCCCCTGGTTAAGCACAACGTTCGGGGAAGTGCCCCCAAATTATTTTTTTTGGGCGGTTTTTGCTATTTTTAGCAGATTTGTAAATTAATCCCGGATTAAGGGATTAGGGTTTTGGTATCTACAGAATACCTAAAAATATTGTATATATTGTATGGCGAATGGTGAAATTCGAGATAATGAGCATAAGAAAGGTTTTCCCGGTTGAGGGTTTCCGGTATAAAATCTCTATGTACTCTGTGTATGAGCCATTGATGAATTTTTGTATTGCTTAAGAATCTATATGCATTGCTTTACTTCGCAGGTTTAAAACTTACACCCTTTGGGCTGGTGATTGGCCATATGTAATCCATATGACCGTTTAGAGGTGGCGCGCACCCAATCTTAGGGGCTACTCTGTGTATTTTTGTTCAAAAGTGGGTTTTGTGCTATAGTTTTGCCCAGAATATGTATTTTTTAGGATTTTTTGGCCATTTGGAAGGGAATTTGATCCCAAAAAGAGGCCAGATCTTCTGGGGAAGTTGGGATTCTCTTGTTGGGCCTAAAAACTATATAAACAAGGCCTCTTGAGCTTGAGAGGTAATTTTTTGATGCAGGGATTTGGAGGAGCAACTTGTGTCAATTGTCCATTTTTCATGTTTTGAGAGGCATTAAGCCATGTGTTGAGAGGAGATTGTTGAGGCATGTATGTATCTAAGCAAGGAGTTCTTGCACAGCAGATATGAAGCATGTTTTGTAACAACAAAGAGCCAATGTAAAAAGAACTTGAGCATTTGAAGAGCAATAAAGAGGTCCTCCACTTGGAAGCGGGCCGGGAGACGTAGCCAACGATTGGTGAACTCCGTTAACAAGTTCTTGTCTCTATTTCTTTTTATTGGTTGTTGTTATCTTCTCTTATTTTCAACATGTTAAATGATGGCTGAACTCTTTAATCACTTATGATCATCGGGTTAATATCGTAATTGTTATTCCGCAACAATTAGTAAAGTATTATGTGTTTCACATTCTTATCGATCTGATGCATAAAGAACATAAACTAAACTTGCAATTTGTAAGTAAAACCTCTCATTTTTGGATCAAGTTTAAGGTATCAGAGAATTTGGTTTTGAAGTTTTGATAGGAATTGCAAGCATTGGATGCTCACCAGAGCAAAACTCAAGCGAGGAGAAGGCTAACTTGAGGCTCTTAATCTAGATATTCAAAGGAGACCTCATAAACAAGAGTTGTCTTCATCGAGAAAACTAGGTCCTTTTGCATCTGAGGACGATTTCTTTGAGGCCTTTCAATTGATGAAATCCATGGTAGAGGAACTTTACCATGAAAGAGGTCAACGAAGAAATCCAAAAGTTGAAGAAGGTGAATCTTCAGTAAGAGCAGAAGGAGGAGTTGGAGGTGGTGGACATTCATAACCTTCTTCTTCTTCATCCTCATCATCTACAAGTGAAGAAAGTTTACATTCCTCCAAGGAAAAACAACCTAAAAAAACTCATCATTCTTTTGATATGCCTTTATTAAATTTAGATGTAAAGTTTGATTTACCCACTTATGATGGTGATTTAGATGCAGAAAAGATAGATAATTGGGTTAGACAGTTAGAAGTCTATTGCAGGATACAAAGGATTGTTGATGATGAAACAAAGATCCAACTTGCAAGTCTCAAATTGGGAGGCACAACTCTCATATGGTGGGAAAGAAAAACTAAAGATGATCTCAAGAAAAATGGTAAAACAATCTCTTCCTGGAATGATTTTATCATTGCTTTGAAGAAACAGTTTTATCCATTAGCATACATGCAAAAAGAAATGATGAATTGGCAAAGTTTAAGGAAACCTAAAGGTCAAAGTGTACAAGAGTATACTCAAACATTTCGTAAGAAAGCATTAAATTTGGGTATTCCTTTATATACACAAGAGACACTCCTAAAATATATTGGTGGTTTACATTCTTATCTCAAACACACTATTCATATGTTAAATCCTTCTAACTTTGATGAAGTATGTGTACAAGCCATTCACATTGAATCAAGTAGAGAGAATGTTGGTGATAGTGTTTCTACATATACTTGGAAAAGAAAGGATTCAGGAAAAAGAAAAGAGAAAGAGAAGAAGATAGCCACAACAAGAAAGGAGAAGCCTACTTGCAAGCATTGCAATAAGGTAGGCCATGATGAAGATAATTGTTGGATATTACATCCTGAGTTGAAGCCAAAGAAGTATGCCAATCAAGGGAGAAGAATACCATAGCTGCAACAATTCAATTGGATCTTGGATCAGACTCTGGTGATGAGACAAAGATTGTAGCTATGGTAATCCGAGGTATAAATTATGTTGCAAGTACTTGCTCTTCTAATTCAGATGTTATGAATGATGAGTTTAAAAGGGGTGAACTTTTCCACATGAGGGTCATAACAAATAATATTAAAATCGATACTCTTGTAGACAGTGGATCACAAGCCAATCTAATCAGTGAAGGTTGTAAATAACTTGGGACTTGAAACTAAGCCACATCCTAGACCATATCCATTGGGATGGATATGTGGTGATAATAATTTGCAAGTAAACAAGCAATGTAAAATTAAGTTTGCAATTACTTCTAATTATGTTGTTGAATTAGAGCTTGATATGGTGCCACTGGACATATGTGGAATTGTCTTGGGAAGCCCATACCTTTATGATAGAAAAACCATATTCTACATGGAGGAAGATAAATATTGCTTCAAGAAAGATGGGAAAGAGTACATTGTTCGTGCTCATCGCATGAAAACTAACAGATCTTTTGCAGCTACAGGGCAGTTGAAAAGAATGGTAAATAAAATCAAAAGTTTAACACTCATGTCCGTAACAAAACAAGAAGTTAGTGATGCTAAACATGATATGGTTCATTATGTTTCTAACAATCATGAAGTGTCACAAGAAGTACAACATGAGGTTCAATTGCATACTTTGTTTATTGTTCCTGTTCAGAAGGGGCAGCATGTTTTGTCATTCTCATTTGCATATTCTGTATTGTTGTTTAGTTTTTTGCTATTTAGTGGTGTATGGCTGCTAAATCCGACAAAGAATGTAGATTATTGTGCAATAAATGAGATGATTACTTTGATAAACAATGTTATCTCAGTTTTTATGTTTGTTGTGATTATGCAGGTGATCATTGTCCCAGAAGAAAGGATGGATGATATAGGACAAGTGGGGAGGCAATACCCTCACTTCTTACCTAAGTAAAAGCAGAATTTTGGTGGTCCAAAAGCTTCCAAGTGGGGAGGAATGATCCAAGAGGCTCCCTAGGTCCAAAAAATGTTCAAAAATGAAAGTTCTAAGACTTGAATGAAACCAATTCCATTGCGACCAGATCGTCGCATTGATTTCGGCCATATATTTACTTTCTCAAACGGCCTCTATATGCGAGAGTTATCACATTTTGATCAGATTCTCAAACATGCAAAAAGTCAATGGTTAAACTGGAAAAAAGTCAATGTTGACGTTAGCATGATGTCATCATGACATCACCAAGCTACTTCATTATGTTGATGTGGCAGAGGCAGGTGGCAGCATGTGACTGGGCATGTGATACAGGTGTGGCCCAATAAATGCTTGACACATGGCATATGGTTGATTTAATGTGGAGGTTCCATGTGGCCTAAGCGTGAGCTGCCACGTGGTACCCAGCCATCAGTTGAGTGGCGGTTTAAAAATTTTGATTGGAGTTCCATGGGTTTTGAACCCATGACCTATGACCGAGCACAAAGCTTTGAGAGAGGTCCATTACCAACGCGCTGAGGGAGGAGCTTGTTAACACAAGCCTTATAAAAATTATATAAAGTGTTATATATGCCAAATGTGGGCGGAAGGGGGCTGGGGCATAGCCCCAGCCCACGGTTTATTGGATACCATGACCACGGTACATTGTTGGATGCCCCCACCATATATCCAAGAGCTTATCTCTATGCACATGAAGGTGATAAGAGGTGGTTCCATGGAGTGCGCCCAAAAGCCAGAAGCCAACACCTTGGATTAGGTGCGTGATCAGGGGATTGGTCACATGATATGCGCCATATATCCAGGAGCTAGCGTAATTTTAGGGCCATCGCTCAGCCCTTTGGGCTGGAACTTGGCCATATGTACTCCATATGACCTCTTAAAGGGGGTGTGCGGCCAACCTTAGGGGCTACTCTGTGTATTTTTGTTCAAAAGTGGGTTTTGTGCTATATTTTTTTCCCAAAATATGTATTTTTTAGGATGTTTTGGCCATTTGGAGGGGGATTTGATCCCAAAAAGAGGCCAAATCTTCAGGGGAATTTGGGATTCTCTTGTTGGGCCTACAAACTATATAAACAAGGCCTCTTATGCTTGAGAGGTAACGTTTTGATGCAGGGATTTGGAGGAGCGACTTGCGTCAATTGTCCATTTTTCATGTTTTGAGAGGCATTAAGCCATGTTTTGAGAGGAGATTTATGAGGCATGTATGTATCTAAGCAAGGAGTTCTTTCATATCAGATCTGAAGCATGTTTTTTAACAACAAAGAACCAATGTAAAGAGAACTTGAGCATTTGAAGAGCAATAAAGAGGTCCTCCACCTGGAAGCGGGCCCGAATACGTAGCCAACGATTGGTGAACTCCGTTAACAAGTTCTTGTCTCTATTTATTTTTATTGGTTGTTGTTATCTTCTCCTATTTGCAGCATGTTAAATGATGGTTGAACTCTTTAATCACTTATGATCATCAGGTTAATATTGTAATTGTTATTCCGCAACAATTAGTAAAGTATTATGTGTTTCACATTCTTATCAATCTGATGCATAAAGCACATAAACTAAACTAGCAATTTGTAAGTAAAACCTCTCTTTTTTGGATCATAAAGTCATGTCATTTTATTTATCATCTAGTTTGAAGACTCAGATTGTGTTTTCTCCATGCTTTGTCGATGTTCCACCACTACTTCAAAGCCAAACTTGAACCCTAAATTCAAGTCTTCATCAATGGTGACAACTTTGAACCTACCCCCCTACATTGCATAAAATCATGAAATTTCCTTATTAGCTGCAATTAAATAAAATTTGTATGATGATATCAATAGTATGGTTAAATTATTTGGTACTTACAATTCATGTTTTTAATCTGAGGTAACCAACTTGACCAAGTTTTTTTTTCTCATGTTTTTCCAGTCTTTTCTTGGTTTCTTTCGACATGTTTGGGAGCCTATGAAAAGTTTCAAATATGTTATTTATCACAATTTTTTCTGTATAACTAAGGAAAATTCAAAATATTATATAGTTTACACGGCCAGGTAGTGTCTTCCCTTCTTGTCTCAGTGAAATCTCCTTTGTGTCATCTTGTATATCCTTCCATCCCCTCTCGAGAATCACCATAGAATGATCATACTTAGGGGTTTCTTTCAAATGAACCCTATATTGATCTTTCAAATATAAATCAAACTTCGAAGTAATTTCAGACTTGTTGAATGTGTCACCAAACAAGCTAACCAAATGGTTAATAAGATTGTTTTTCAAATTTGGATTCTAGGAATTCCACCGTGTGCGAATGGTTGGCCCAAAAATATATAAATCCTTGTCATTAGTTTCCCAAAAATTATTGTTTCCTGCAAAACAATATGATCATTAGTTTAAAATAATAGGAGAGATGTACATTTCAATTAAATAATATGAATTAATTAATATATTCATAAATACATGGGATTTGTTGTGTCTTCAACAGAGCCATGTTATCTTCCACCAAAAGGGTGACCGAGACTGTTCTCATGTTGGAAACACTTGTTGCTCCATGATAACAATTTGTAGAATTATGCTTGTGAGATTTTCCATGTACACCATCAAGTGCATGGTCTAGCGTGTGGGTGGAAGTGTCTCATGGCCCCAGGATTTGTAGTCATCTAAGCCACATACGGAGAGGCAAATATCCTCGCGGGCATGTGTCTCATTCTAGGAAATTGTGGGGTTGGTGCATCACTACTACTAGTAGAATTCCCATGACCAAACTGAGGCATTGAATCCAAAACTTGCTATAGAAAGAAATTTTTTTTTGTTTATCTCATATAAAGGTAGAAAACCAAAATTCATAAATTAATGTATGTGATAAAAAATATTTTTTAAAAATGGCGCCTACACCATATCATTGTATATCCTACATTAAAACTATCATCATTTATGTGCTCTCCTCTGTAGTCTCACACCTAACCAATTCAAGGAATTATCTATTTTTCTTTCTCAAGGCCTTTCTAATTGTTTGCAATGGGTGGATGGAATGAAATTCAACACCTAAATCATCGTGGTCAAGTGTAGTTGTCTACATATATCAACAAATAAACAAGTTAATTCAATTATTGTCAACATGAATTAATATGAAAATAAAAACATAATAAGATAAGGAAGACACAAATTCATCTTAGAAGACAATCAAATAACCATGACTAATGGAGTAAAGAAAGGAGTATTCAGTGACACATTTTTCCCCACAAATATAATGAGAAATTGTGACACACTTACACCCCTATATATCATAAGCATTCAGTGATTTACCTACTGTGACTTGGTCGGTGCTTTCCCACGATCACCCTGCCACAATATAAGAAGCATGAAATTTTAGAATGTTAGAAAATAATATAAGAAGCGTGAGGTATTAAAATATATGTTAAAGATACCAAAAAAAAAGCATTAATGAGAGGTTGGGTATACTGGTAGAACATAATTACCCCCACAATAGTAGTGCATGCATCAATTCAATTCAAATTGTAATCCACCAACAACTCTTCCCCTTCAGCTATTGTTTTCACTACAATATGAATATTTGATTTCCTTCACACCCTTCAAATATAAAATTGGGTTTCTTTCTTGTTGTCCCAAGTCTTGTATTGTTTATAAGCCCTATAATATTCCCCAACTCCTTTTTCCTTCCATCAATATACACCATCGCTCCTTTATTGTGATCGTTGTCTTTTAGTTGTATATAATTTGCATTGATTGCATATCTTTGCATACTTGGCATATATCAGACCAACCTCATCCAATCTCCATAGTTGTATCATGGTTCGACATACTCCATCAATTCAACAATTTCTCCATATTTCACATTTATGCCATTCATGGAGAATAGACCCAAACCATGTATGGATGACCAAGCAATGTGATAAATCCTCTTATTGACACAAAAGTCAGTGTCCAACTGAGGAAGTTCCTTGGGTACCCATCATTTCACTAGATGTTTTTACCTTAAGAGACCCTTGATGTCACCTATGCTCTCATCATCATAAGAACATGATCCTCCCTTAGAAAGAAATAATTCCATGCGCCTATGAAATTTTCTTCTAACCTTTTCACCTATATTTGATCTCTCCCTGTTAAATGGGTTGGATGTAATACTTTCCCCTATCCCTCCTAAAATTCCCTCGCTCAAAGATGATAATTATGTCATGTACTTATTCAGTTGTACCTACACTCCATCAAATGATACAAAGCAATTAGCAAGCTTTCCTTTGACCTCTTTTACAACATTACATGGATTCCTAGGATCTTATTAACAAGGACCACCAGAATGCAATAATATTTTTTAATAATGACCTCCACTAAGGAAATCATGTATTCATTGTACCTACACCAACTAAAGTTGATAGGAAAATAAGGAAAATAACATTTTCCATCTCCCCCACACAATATAGACCAATATAAAATTTTGGAAACCTTGCTAGACTTTTGGTTAATTTTCTTTGAAGCATGTGTCATGATGCAAACTGATGCAACAAAAGTTTCTATAGGCTCCTTGGATTTTTTGTGATGACTTCAATATGGTATAAACACATGATGATCGAGATTGTTAAGAACCTGAATAGATCTATAAATATAATCACCATAAATACTGAATACACAATAGATTCAAAAAGAAATATAGAAGAAACCACACTTTATTATTATCAAACCCTTGAAGTATGGTAACACCATACAATGGATCCTATTATGGAAGGGATCCTCTCATGTTCACTTGCCTCTTAAATGAGGCATCCTCCTATTGATCTATCACTCCAAATAAAATACTTCTCTTCATATCCCATTACATTGCTTGAACCCCTTTATATAGTGCTACCATCACCTAAGAACATTCTAGAGGAGGAATCTTCTAGAAGTAGAACCTTCTAAGAAGTCCCCTTACATTTATTATATCTAACTACCCATTTATTATATCTAACAACCATATTGGGCCTTATTTAATAATATAGTGGACCTATTCCACCTCACATTGAATGGCCTCCACTATTATCACTATGGGCCCTCTGGGCACCCACTAATACCTCTCTAGATACCTAACATTCCATCCCCCTTATGAAAGCATTGTCCTCAACGCTTGTTGTACAACCATATACCAGGGTTCCATGGATAATTGTGGACCATAATGTTGAAGAAGACTGGAGAACCAAGGTCCCATGTAGAAAGGAAAGCCACCATACTAAAGTAGTCCAACCGCCATTGTAAACCTGGGTCCCATGTCCAAGTGCTCATGTGAACTCCCCATGGAATATTTTGGAACCCAATAACCAACTCAAAATGATGCTCCAAAGACCGACACCTGTCATGTGGATCCAAATAAAAAGATCCATCCACACAGTGGAAAAGGGTCGTAGCAGAATCTAGAAGGAATAATACCATTGTAGAATATGCAGGATGGACACTGGTAATAATCATTGGCTCCCAATTTGTCACATTGATGCTCTCTACAGAAGGTGGATTAGAGTCATCGAATAAAATATAAAAGTGGTTGTCATCCCAGAAATGACAACTATCCATATATCAATCATCACAATCGGCCTCAAAATCATACCAAGCATATATTTCTTGATTATATTCATACCTGATGTCCGCCATAAGAAATATCTCCTACATGATATCCAATGAATCTTGAATACTATGAAAACTATCATTGAGGTCATTTGCAAGGTCATTGTTGGGTATGTGTTATATTCTTTTCATGTGTGTGTGTGTGGGTGCGTCAGATACGACAATTGCGTTTGGGCATTTTTGCTATTTTTAGCGGATTTTGCTATTTTTAGCTGATTTGTAAATTAATCCCGGATTAAGGGATTAGGATTTTGGTATCTACGGAATACCTAAAAAACATTGTATATATTGTATGGCGAATGGTGA
>JASDQU010107672.1:11544-29498 GCA_032191745.1 Picea mariana | reverse complement strand
CCAAGGTTGTGTACCTGCAAAAAAATGTTAGACAAACCAAAACAAGACAATATATGATGATATAAGCCCCAAGACAGGTGGGGAATCAACAAGAAATTTTTTTTTCCCAAAACTGCAGTATTAAACAATGATACATCAACAATATTAAACTTATAATAGCTGCATATAAGACCATCAAATTCAACATATAATATTGGATAACAATGCTTGTAATTGGTAGATAATCTTCCAATGTTTAAACCGAGACTTTGATAGCAAAAGGACTGTCAAAGAGTGTTATCAACAGAGTTTTGTAACCGCCCTATGGTTGCAACAAAATTTTTCTACAACAACAAGTTCTAACAACTAAAATAAGCAAGTAATCCAACCAAACAACAACTATTAAATAATAGATTAATTATCACAACTTACAAGTAATTTTCAGCGGTAGAAAAGTGAAAAAAAAGAGAGTATGAGAGAGTAAGTTTGTTGCATCCCTAATGGTTGTAGCTTACTGTTTATTACAAAAACACAATCACTTATCCAATCAAGACACCCTTGGAGGAAAATATAGCCAATAGCATATAGAATTTAGATCCATACTTGAACAATTCAATCTCTTAGATTTCACATTTACCAATGTAACAATATTCAATCCCCAATGCAATTTGTGCCTTATCTATTGGGTTAATGGAGTCTCTAGCCTAGAGAAAAACCTAAGAAACAAAGAGAATAAAATGATTCTTTGAGAATTAAACCCTTATAAAACCAAAGAAAACACAAAACCTCCAAATTGTCTAGCTTAGAAATCCAACTTCAACTAGGGTTTGATAATATTCTAGGGGTGTAAACCCTCTTACTCCCCAGAGAAGATAAACCCTAGCAAGGTATTGCTACAAGGGTGTAAACCCTCTTACTCCTTGTAGCAATCCTTAATCCCTTTCAATAACARTAGCATAAATTTCCTTGATGGAGGGTGTATTCCCTTATACTCCTCCTARTGTTTAACACAATAACCTTGAATTTAAGAAGAAACACACAAGATTGCAGAAATTCCTTACCCAATCCAAGAGATAGCATGAAAAACCCTTACTTATCAAAGTTATTCCAATGATTTTCCAAGAAGAAGCATCCAATATAAGTCACTAGCCTTTTTTCCACCAATAGACAAGTGTAGCATCCATAATGACAAGACAATAAGAGAGATTGAATTGCCAAGGAGCGTCGAAATTACATTCCAAGAGTATTTTTGCAAGTGATGAGTTATGATATGTGACAAATGACTTGCCTCATATTTATATGAGCAAAACCCAAGTCATGTTTGTCCACTTTACAATTAAATCCATGATTTTAGGCCTAAAACCTAAGTTACAATGCTTAATTAGCAAATCGATTTGTTATTTTTCCCACATAGGCTACAAAATGACCAAAAATAACAAAATGATGGGAAATAAGCCCCTAAGACTCCTCTCCAAGTGAAACATGTGAAGATAAGCCTCCAAAGGTTAGGGCGTCATGCTAGAAGTGTGCCCCTATGAAAGTATAAGTGGCTTAGTCCCTCCATGAATGTCTTCCATTAGGCAAGGTCCTGCAAAGACAAGCAAATGCGCCCTCCAAAGGTCCACAAGTCACATGTATCATGCAAAGTAAGACACATTTAATAAAAGAACCACCCAAACATGTGCATCAAATCCCCCCTTTTCAAATTAAACAAATGCTCAAAGACCTTATAAACTTTTCCAAATTTAGGTATGTAATGGTTGTCATGGTGCCCTATTGGGTAGGCCAATCCCCAAGTAAAGGAATGTTTTCCAAGAATACCCTGTCTAAGCCATGTAGTGAATATGAGGTGGATGGGGGTAATAATTTTGGGCATGGGGTTCCTAATATATCAAGGTCTCATATTGTCTCATTTATGGGTGCCTTTGTGGAGGGTGTGTTGCATCCCTTCATTTACAATGCAACATTTTTCCAAGCCGTTTATTTTCCTTTCATTTTTTATGGTCTGAACATTGAGTGCTATGTGAAAGGAAAGAAAAGGAGCACCACAATGCCACTTGAATTTAGAATATATTGAGTTCCATATGCATTGGAAATTAAAAGAAACTGCAATGCATTCCCCCATCAAGCGAGATGTTTTATTCATTTTATTTTTAAAGGTCCTTCATTTTATGGAGAATCTTTTGAATGCTCTCAAGACCTTACGGCAAGCATTTAGAAGGATATATTTTTTATTTTTACTTTTACAGTGACAACTACAACACCTCTAGGACTTTAGCCCCTTCTTCCCATGAAATGAGGTACAAGCCCTTCTTGGGGTCAATGAGCCCAAAAACCCAAAAGATGAGGAAACAGAGGGGAAGAAGCATGGAAAGTGGAAAGTATGAGTGGAAATGGTATGATGACCCTTCAAGGAGACCCCCCAGTAGAAAACCATTCCCCGAGGGTGACCCACTAACTAGGAGACCATGTCAACCACCAAGGTGAAATAAGGAAAAAGGTATAATTTCCAAGCAAACATTTTCATAATCAAGAAAGGACCCTTTGCAACATGATAAAATGCTTCAATTATTAAAATGACACTTACCATGAGACCAAACTTTTTACCTCATGAAGCAAGACATGTTGTCCTTTTTGGGCCAAGCTAGTGTGGTGGAAACTGATATGTTGTTGATGATGAATGGTGATGTGTGGTAGAGAGGAGGGGCTTGGTCTGCTCAATGTGGGCTCAACTGGTCATTTGGCTCTCGACACTCCATGTATTCTACTTGTGGGCCTCAAGACACCATCTCCTTAGTTACCCCTAGGTTGGGGGGGGTTAACATCTGGCTCCTACATCGGGACATGTGCTCGTCGTAGAGCGCATGAGAACCTTAACATATATTTGTAAGACATGTTCCTACTCATACTCATGCAATCTATTAGAGCATTGAGGGGTGGATTTCTCACCCTTTGTTCATATAATCAAAACTCAAAATTGACAACTATTTCTTAAAATGAAAATTTTGCATTTTTGGAAAAATTCTAACTAACATGTAATATGATTCAAGCAATTGCATCACAACAAATGTGAATAAATGCAACAAAACAATATGTAAATCAAAGCATGAAATAAGAGGCAACTACACTACAATGAACACACAAATGCAATGCAAGAAAGAAAATGACCTACCTACTTACCTAAGGCCCGAGGCCTGTAGAGATCAAGTGCTTGGTGATATTAGGTGAAATCATAAAACTAGTGCAACCACCTGCTCAAAATCTCATCAAGGTATCTTCCCCTATGCTTAATCATGTAATACAACAAAGATAATTCAAGCAAAAAATAATCATAAGCATAAATAAGCATGCAACCAATCATAGAAAGAAACTCATGGAGGTGGGTGGGAAGGAGAAAGTCCTACTGAAAGGAATAACCACAAGCTTGGTCCGCCCATATTTGAGTAGGGCTACCACATATATAAGATGGTTCATCTTCTTCCCTATTAGCATGATCACTCCTTCCTAAAGACTGAGAAGAGATGAGAGATCCAAAGAAAACCCTATGATTTCCTAGAGAAGGAGAGATGATATAAGGGACATGCTCAAGTTTAAAGAAATAATGTTTTCCCACACTCAGAATATGTTTCCTCTTCAACTGCAAATTCCTATCGATAACCATAAGATGAAAATATTGCTACTCTGTAGTGTGGATCTCTGATTGTTCTAAGTTGGCCACGTTCTCATGTCCTTCAAAATTAGAGCACAAAGATGGTTGAGAATCTTCATCAAATGATAGTTCTGAGTCCTCAAAAGGATAATCCCCAAGGTATGGTTTGGAATCAACATAAGTGCACTGGAAAAATCCATCCCCTGGTGGATGAAAAAGGTTTGTGATCATATTGTCACTAGTTTGTCAAATTTCTTGATTGTCCACATATGAAAAGCAACCTTCCAAAGGAAATACTTATGCATTCCTTATCTGGAATTTTCTCTCAATGTTGTAGATCGGATCTCCATAAAAAATGAAACAACCCATGTCCCATCTACGCCTCCCAACATGTATGAAATCATCAATGTGTTGATCAACTACATCATTGGGAATGATAACTTCTTCATCTTCATCAAATGGGAGCATGGATACAAATGTCTCATCTTGATCTTCAACATATTGCACTTTATTGGAATTCTTCCTCTTCTTCTTGGTGGATTTATTCATGGGCATGTTCTTCATGCATCTCTTCATTACACAGGGCTAAATTCTCAATGAGGAGTGCTTCATATGATTGTTCTCCAAAGGATTAAAAAGGAAACTATTTTTCTCCTCCTCATCATGTGTAGGAAGGATGAAAGGTTGGTCAAATTCATCTTCAACATGCAGGAGAACGTATATTGATGCTTCTTAAAAAAATTCTTCGAAAGCTTGGTCATTAAGGATATCAACCAGATCATTCTCAATGGATTGCACCCCTTCATGACTATCCTCAAGTTCTTGTTCCTCAACTCTATTCCCATGATTTTCAATGGGTAAAGAAGAAACCACCCTTAAATTATCAATCGGATCCAAAGGAAGCATTTCTTTCTGAAAAGCATGCTCAAGGTCTTGAATAGTATCTTCAAAGCGTTGGGATTTCAATCCACAATGCTTGAGAAATTATCAGATGAATATGGTTGTAGAGGCTAAGCCCTTTGGGATGGAAGTATGCTTAATCAAATTCCTTTGTTTCGTATCTAAAGATAGCAACAACAATTGGGTTAGAACATCATCCTAGGTTATGTCATGAAAACCAATGTATTTGGTAAACTTGGCAACACGTGTAATGGTTGAACATGGATCATCATCAACTTTTGGGATATCATCCCACCTTTCTGGAAGACATTCATCATATACTTTCATGATACATCAGTGGAGTCACCAGATGAACTCTATGAAAGGCTCACCAAATATAAATATGGAACTTCCCTCAAATGGAGTCACCAAGCAAGCTAAGGGTAAAGGCCTTGGCATAGACTTGGAAAATGTTCTTATGGGATTGGAAAGGATTCAAAATCCTCCCCGACAATGATGCCAAAAATTTTATCGTACAATTTGTAGTTTAGGAAAATCCCAACCCAAGCAACAAATGTGTGACACAATTGTGGACACCTATCACTGTCACCTCAATAGATAACCCCCTAATTTTAGTGATGGAAAATTCCAACACAAGGTAGGCTTCCCGAGTGACCCTAGGGGGATTGCAAGGGGAGAATCAAGGAGTTAGAAGAACACCCCTATAGGTCAACGTATAAGATGAACTTGAGTCTTGAGGAGGGAGTCTTCGGATTTGGTAAATGGTTTCCAAGGTTGTGTACCTACAAAATAGTGTTAGACAAACCAAAACAAGACAATATATGAATATATAAGCCCCAAGACAGGTGGGGAATCAACAATAAAAAAATTTGTCCCAAAATTTCTGCAGTAAACAATGAATATAAACAAGATTAAACTTATAAAATCTGCAAATCATACCATAAAATTCAACATATAATATTGGATAATGATCTAGGAGGCTCCCCAGGTCCAGAAAATGATCAAAAATAAAAGTTCTATTAATTGAATGAAACCAATTCCTTGCGACTAGCTCATCGTACCGATTCCAACCATATATTTACTTTCTCAAATGGGCTCTGTATGTGAGAGTTATCGCACTCTGATCAGATTCTTAAATAGGGAAAAAGTCAATGGTCAAACTGGAAAAAAGTCAATGCTAACGTGAGCATGACATCACCAAGATAATTTCATTATGCTGACGTGGCAGAGGCGGGTGGAAACATCTGACATATAGGTGTGGACCAATAGATACCAGACACATGGCATATGTTTAAGTTAAGGTGGAGGTGCCACGTGGCCCAGGCGTGGGCTACCACGTGGCACCCCGTCATTGGATGGTGGGTTTGTTTAAAAAATTGTGGAACTCATATGAATGGACCCTATGACCTATTGATAGGGGAAAATGACTTATGGACATGCCTAACANACCAACGTGCCAAAGGTAGGGCTTGTGTATACAATCCTACGACCAAACACTTAAAGTGGAGAATGGTCATACGATCGGAGGAAAGGGATGGGGCCTAGCCCCAACCCTCGGCATACCATATGACCAATCCATAGAACCAAGCGGCAGACACAGTGCGAGAATAAGGATAATCACTATCCCTCAGATCTCGGGTGATCCCAGAAGATTGGGGCCTAACTCTACAAAGGTGCGCGAGGGGTTTATCCATAGACCGAGGTTCCATGTGAAAGCACCCAGAAACCAGGAGCTAGCACCAAGTATGGGCCAGCGCGCAACCCAAAGGGATGGTGCTTGGCCATATGTATCCATGTGACCATTTCAAAGGGGTGTGCACCATCCAAAAAGGGGCTACTCCGTGTATTTTGATTTTTTTGTTACAGAGTGGGTTTTAGCCTAATGTTTTTGCTCAGAATTGGCATTTTAAGGATATTTTGGCCATTTGGAGGGGGATTTGATCCAAAAAAGAGGCCAAATCTTCAGGAGAAGTTGGGATTCTCTTGTTGAGCCTAAAAAATATATAAACCATGATTTTTGAGCTTGAGAGGTAACTTTTGTATGTAGGGATTTGGAGGAGTAGCTTGTGTAAATTGTCCATTTTTCATGTTTTGAGAGACATTAAGCCATGTTTTGAGAGGAGATTGTTGAGGCATGTATGTATCTGAGCAAGTAGGTATTGTACAACAGATCTAAAGAATTTTTTGTAACAACAAAGAGCTAATGTAAAGAGAACTTGATCATTTTGAAGAGCAATAAAGAGGTCCTCCACTTGGAAGCAGGCCCAGAGACATAGCTAACGATTGGTGAACTCCGTTAACAAGTTCTTGACTCTATTTGTTTTTATTGGTTGTTGTTATATTCTCTTATTTGCAACATATTTTATAATGGCTGAACTCTTTAATCATTAATAAGCATAAAGTAAAAGTCATAATTATTATTCCGCAACAAATAGTAGAGTTTATGTATTTTGCATTCTTATCGATCCGATGCATAAAGTACAATAAACTTAACTTGCAATTTGTCAATAAAACCTCACATTTTTGGATCAAGTTATGGTATTAGAGCATTTGGTTTTGAAGGTTTGATAGGAATTGCAAGCATTGGATGCTCACCAGAGCCAAACTCAAGTGAGGAGAAGGCCAACTTGAGGCTCTTAATCCAGAGATTCAAAGGAGACCGTATAAACAAGAGATGTCTTCACCGAGAAAACTAGGTCCTTTTGCATCTAAGGACGATTTATTTGAGTCATTTCAAATGATGAAAGCCATGGTAGATGAACTTTACCATGAAAGAGGACAACGAAGAAATCCAAAGGTTGAAGAAGGTGAATCTTCAGTAAGAGAAGAAGGAGGAGTTGGAGGTGGTGGACCTTCAGAACCTTCTTCTCCTTCATCCTCATAATCTACAAGTGAAGCAAGTGTACATCCCTCCAAGGATAAGAAACCTAAAAAAACTCATCATTCTTATGATATGCCTTTATTAAAGTTATATGTAAAGTTTCATTTACCCACTTATGATGGTGAATTAGATGCAGAAAAGCTAGATAATTAGGTTAGACAGTTAGAAGTCTATTGCAGGATACAAAGGATTGTTGATGATGAAACAAAGATCCAACTTGCAAGTCTCAAATTGGGAGGCACAACTCTCATATGGTGGGAAAGAAAAACTAAAGATGATCTCAAAAAAGAATGGTAAACACAAGAAAAAGTTTCACACTTATGTCTGTAATAAAATAGGAAGTTAGTGATGCTAAACATGAGATGGTTCAATATGTTTCGAACAATCATGAAGTGTCACCAAAGGTACAACTTGAGGTTCAACTTCATACTTTGATTATTGTTTCGGTGCAGAAGGGGAATCATGTTTTGTCATTTTCATTCGCATACTTAGTATTGTTGTTTAGTTTGCTGTTATTCAGTGGTGTATGGTTGCTAATGCGACAAAGAATGTAGATGATTGTGCAATAAATGAGATGATTACTTTGATAAACAATGCTATCTCAGTTTTTATGTTTGTTGTGATTATTCAAGTGATCACCGTCCCAACATAAAGGATGGATGATACAGGACAAGTGGGGAGGAAATATCCTCACTTCTTACCTGAGTAAAAGCAAACTTTTGGTGGTCCAAAAGCTTCCAAATGGGGAGGAATGATCTAGGAGGCTCCACAGGTCCAAAAAATGATCAAAAATGAAAGTTATCGGAATTGAATGAAACCAATTCCATTGCGACCGAATCATCGCGCTGATTCCAGACATATATTTACTTTCTCAAATGGGCTCCGTATGCGAAATTTATCACACTCTGATTAGATTCTCAAACAAGCAAAAAGTCAATGGTCAAACTGGCAAAAATTCAATGTTGACGTCAGCATGATGTCAGCATGACATTACCAAGATAATTTCATTATGATGACATGGCAGAGGCATGTAGTGACATGTGACGTGCAGGTGATGCAGGTGTGGACCAATAGATACCGAACACGTGACATATGTTTAAGTTAAGATGGAGGTGCCACGTGGCCCAGACGTGGGTTGCCACGTGACACCCCATCATTGGATGGTGGGTTTGTTTAAAATTTTTTGTAAATCATGCAAATGGACCCTGCAACCTGTTGATAGGGGTAAAGAACTTATGGACAGGCCTAACACAAACGCGCCAAAGGTAGGGCTTGTGTATACAAGCCTATGACAAACACTTAAAGTGGAGAATGGTCATACGATCGGAGGAAAGGGTTGGGACCTAGCCCCAGCCCTCGACATACCATATGACCCATCCATAGAAATAAGCAGCAGGCACAACGCAAGAATAAGGATAAGTACTATCCCTCAGATCTCGGGTGATCCCACAAGACCGGGGCCTAACTCTACAAAGGCGTGTGGGGGGTTTATCCATAGACCGAGGTTCCATGTAAAAGCGCCCAAAAACCAGGAGATAGCACCAAGTATGGGCCAGTGCGCAACCCAAAGGGCTGGTGCTTGGCTATATGTATCCATGTGACTATTTCAAAGGGGCACGCACCATCCAAAAAGGGTCTACTCTGTGTATTTTGATTTTTTTTGTTACAGAGTGGGTTTTAGCCTAATGTTTTTGCCCAAAATTGGTATTTTAAGGATATTTTGGCCATTTGGAGGGGGATTTGATCCAAAAAAGAGGCTAGATCTTCAAGAGAAGTTCATCTTCTCTTGTTGAGCCTAAAAACTATATAGACCAGGATTTTTGAGCTTGAGGGGTAATTTTTGTATGCAGGGATTTGGAGGAACAACTTGTGTAAATTGTCCATTTTTCATGTTTTGAGAGGCATTAAGCCATGTTTTGAGAGGATATTGTTAAGGCATGTATGTATCTGAGCAAGGTCTTGCACAACAAATCTGAAGCATGTTTTGTAACAACAAAGAGCCAATGTAAAGAGAACTTGATCATTTTGAAGAGCAATAAAGAGGTTCTCCACTTGGAAGCGGGCCCAGAGACGTAGACAATGATTGGTGAACTCCGTTAACAAGTTCTTGACTCTATTTATTTTTATTGGTTGTTGTTATCTTCTCTTATTTGCAACATATTTTATAATGGCTGAACTCTTTAATCATTAATGAGCATCAAGTAAAAGTCATAATTATTTTTCCGCAACAAATAGTAGAGTTTATGTATTTCACATTCTTATCGATCCGACGCATAAAGTACAATAAACTTAACTTGCAATTTGTCAGTAAAACCTCACATTTTTGGATCAGATAACAATGCTTGCAATTGGTAGATAATCTTCCAATGTTTAAACCAAGACTTTGATAGAAAAAGAGGATTGTTAAAGAGTGTTATCAACAGATTTTTGTAATAGCCCTAAGGCTGTAGCAAATTTTTTCTACAAAAGCAAGTTCTAACCACTAAAATCAACAAGTAAACCACCCAAACAATAGCTCTTAAACAATAGATTAATTATCACAACTTACAAGTAATTTTCAACAGTAAAAAAGTGAAAAAAAAGAGAGTGTGAGAGAGTAAGTTTGTTGCAGCCCTAATGGGTGTATCTTACTGTTTATAACAATAGAAAAATCACTTATCCAATCAATATGTACTTGGAGGAAAAGAGAGCTAATAGCATATAGAATTTAGATCCAACCTTGAACAATTCAATCTCTTAAATTCCACGTTTATCAATGCAACAATATTCAATCCCCAATGCAATTAGTGCCTTATCTATTGGGTTAACGGGGTCTCTTTCCTAGAAAAAAACCTAAGAAACAAAGATAATAAAATGATTCTTTGATAATTAAACCCTTACAAAACCAAAGAAAACACAAAACCTCAAAATCGTCTAGCTTAGAAATCCAAGTTCAACTAGGGTTTGATAATATTCTAGGTGTGTAAACCCTCTTACTCCCTAGAGAATATAAACCCTAGAAAGGTATTTCTACAAGAATGTAAAACCTATTACTCCTTGTACAAATCCTTAAGCCCTTTCAATAACAATAGCATAAATTTTCTTGATGGAGGGTGTATGCCCTTATACTCCTCCTAGGGTTCAACACAATAACCTTGAATTTAAGAAGAAACACACAAGATTGTATAAATTCCTTATCCAATCCAAGAGATAACATGCAAAACCCTTACTTATCAAATATATTCCAACGATTTTCCAAGAAGAAGCATCCAAAAGAAATCGCTAGCTTTTTTTCCAAGAATAGACAAGTTAGCATACACAATGACAAGAAAATAAGAGAGAGTGAATTGCCAAAGAGGGCCAAAATTTTAGTCCAAGGGTATTTTTCCAAGTGATTAGTTATGATATGTGACAAATGACTTGCCTCATATTTATATGAGGAAAATCCAAGTTATGCTTGTCCAGTTCACAATTAAATCCATGATTTTAGGCCTAAAACCTAAGTTACAATGCTTAAGTAGCAAATCAATTTGTTCTTTTTCCCACATAGGCTACAAAATGATGGGACATAATCCCCTGAGACTCCTCTCCAAGGTGGCACATGTGAAGATAAACCTACAAAGGCTAGGACATCATGCTAGAAGTGTGCCACATCATCCCCAAATCAGGCAATAGAGTGGGTCTTCAAGCCCACAACACCACCAAGTGCATCTAAATGGTAAAACGTCCCCTCAAAGTATGACATCATGCTCCAAGAAGAGGACATTTGGGCATAGGAGGGTGGCGTCACCCCTTCTTCATGTCTTTGGGCCACGTCCATGTGTTGAAGACTTAATTTCAAGTGCAACTTTCTTCATTCAAGGCCTCCAATGAGTGGGGTGTTGCATCCATCCAATGGGAATTTAAGCCCCTATGAAGGTCCAAGTGGCTCAGTACCTCCATGAATGTCTTCCACTGGTAAAGGTCCTGTAAATACAAGCAAATGCCCCCTTCAAGGTTCTACAAGTCACATGTATCATGCCAAGTAAGCCACATTTAATAAAAGAACCACCCAAACATGTGCATTAAATCCCCCCCTTTCAAATTAAACAAATTCTCAAAGACCTTATCAACTTTGCAAAATTTAGGTATGGAAGGGTTTTCATGGTGCCCTATTGGGTAGGCCAATCCCCAAGTCAAGGAATGTTTTCCAAGAAGACCCTCTCTAATCCATGTAGTGAATATGAGGTGGATGGGGGTAAGACTTTTGGACATTGGGTTCTTGACATATCAAGGGCTCATATTGTCTTATTTATGGGTGCCTTTGTGGAGGGTGTGTCACATCCCTTAATTTATAATGCAACATTTTTCCAAGCCCTTTATTTTCCTTTCATTTTTTATGGTCTGAAAATTGATTGCTATGTGAAAGGAAAGAAAAGGAGCACCACAATGCCACTTGAAGTTAGAATACATTGAGTGCCATATGCACTGGAAATGAAAAGACATTGCAATATGCACTGGAAATGAAAAGACATTGCAACACATTCCCCCATTGAGCATGACATTTTATTCATTTTCTTCTTAGAGGTCCTTAATTTTATGGATAAGTTTTTCATTGCTCTCGAGACCTTAGGGAAAGCATCTAGAAGGATATATTATGGATTTTGTCTTTTATAGTGCTAGTTACAACACCTCTGGGCCTTTAGCCCCTTCTTCCCATGAAATGAGGTACAAGACCTTGTTGGGGTCAATGAGCCCAAAATCCCAAAAGACGAGGAAATGGAGGGGAAGAAGCGTGGAAAGTGATGAGTATGAGTGGGAATGGTACGATGACCCTTCAAGGAGACCCCCCCAGTATCAACCCTTTCCCCAAGGGTGACCCACTTACTAGGAGACCATGTCAACCACCAAGGTGAAATAAGGAAAAAGGTAGAATTTTCAAGAAAATGTTTGCATAATAAAGAAAGGACCCTTTGCAACATTCTCAAATGATTCAATTATTAAAATGACTCTTACCATGAGACCAGACTTGTTACCTCATGAAGAAAGACCTGTTGTACTTTCTGGGCCATGCTGGTGTGGCAGAAACTGCTATTCTATTGAAGATGAATGGTGATGTGTGGTGGATAGGAGGGGCTTGGTCTTCTCAATGTGTGCTCAGCTAGTCATTTAGTTCTCGACATTCCATGTCTTCTACCTGTGGACCTCGAGACATCATCTCCTTAGTTACCCATAGGCTGGGGGGGTAACAATGCCTTATAGTTTTCTTAAGGATGATAGGTGTGATACCTTGATGGAGGAATATATTGAGGTTGATTCCATGTTTTCAACTGATATGAGTATTGTAGAGTACACGGACAATATTTTTGGATTCTCTTAGATAAAGGGAGTTGACCATGATGTTACTCTTGCTTCACGATTCTCTCAGGATGAGATCGTTGGCCTCGTTCAGATTATTTTGGTTGCTAGAGGATTTGAGTTGCATGTGAGGGATCATCATGGTCACAGGTAATTAATATCTTGGCATGGGTTGTTATATTTACCATAAGATTGGTATTCCAAGATCAATGATTTGACTTGTGTAACTATCTATCTTTGTGACTCTAGTAGATTTGATCCACATGTCTTAATATTATATGGAGATGTGATTATATTTACAAGATGTCCTAGATATCCCATGATGTGGTTTTCAGAGACTTTGGTCCTTGATGTTTACTTGGGGGATGTTGGGGTTTGGAAAATTACATATGATCTAGGGTTATGTTCCTTCAAATTCATAGGTGGTAAGTATTTTTTGGAGGATCGATATTATGTGATGGCATGGGAGACAATTATTTTATAGAGGATAGTGGTTGATTCTGAGACCGCAATAGGTACAAATTTGTAGGTGGCATATTTTTTGGAGTTGCAAAGGGAGTCAATAGGTGTTGGTGAGAATACTTTCCTGATAAATAGGGAGTCTTCGATTTCATGATTACTCTGAAAGTGTTTACACGATGCTTGCGGGTGCTTTATGAGATTTGGGGTACATGGTGTATGTTTATCCATTGGATGATCCATGATGGATTTTCACATGAGAGATGGTCCATGATGGATTTACCCATTGGATATGGCTTACTCAATGGTTGCTTGACCTCATATGGGTGTTTGCATTGTATTCTTCCCCAAGACATTGGAATCTTCAGACAACTTTGGTGACATTTTAAATGATGGCCACATGGAGATGCTTACTTGCTAGGAGAATTTCCTACTTAGGAGGAGTGTTTTACATCTTAGTGAAGAAATTGGGCCCTAGAAAACCCAAGGTAGCTTGGATGCTTTCATGGAGGCTTAGAGTTGACTCAAGGATGCCTAAGTTGTGAAAGTGTTCATGGAGGGGGAGTGGACCTAGTAGTACATGGCCTAGGAGGGTTGATAAATTATTTAGAGGCTTGCAGGAGGAGTGTTGGACACAGCTCATGGAGCACCCTTGCATTCAAGGCCTTTCTTGTGGATGACATCACCTTGGAGCTTGACATGCATACTCTTAGAGTGTATTTATCTACATGTGTGAACCTACTTGTGTTATTGTAGGTTGCTTGAAAGGGAATGGACCCACATATGTATTGTTGGCCTCCCTTAATTCCCATATATACAAAGGAAGAAGAGAGTTCATCACACACTCATTTATTCTTATTCATTTTGTGTGGAGATATGATTAAGAGGAGCACACACTTCTCCTCTCTCTCTTGGATATTCTTTTGTATTTGATCTCTCTATCTCTTGGAGACACTAGGGTTTCCAGAGCTTCATGGAGCATCTTGAATATTAGTGTTAGGGTTTCATCCCTTGCAGATTTAGAACTTAGTGTTTTGAGATGAAACCCTAGGTTGTACTTGGTGAAGAGAAGAAGAAGAGGAGACTTCTTTCCTTGGAGGATATGCTTGTGTGATGCATGTTAGTTGGATGTCCTTGGTTTGAGCTAGGGTTTTCATTGGCTAGGATTTTAGAGAGCTAGAGCATTGTACTTGTCTTTTGATAAGGCTATGGTATGTACATTAAATTCATATTTATGCATATTAATAAAGTTTCCAACTGTCTAATTCTTGTGTAAATTGTAAATTTGATTTTCAACCATATATATTCTTCAAAGTTTGTAAATTCAGGTGTTATATGTCTTGGTGATTTGACATAAGTTAAGGGTAAATGTGTTAAGTGATTTAAGATTTATATTGAATAATATAAGGGTGGTTTTACTACTATATTTAAAATTTTCGTGAGTGTTTTCAAATATGTTATGTGCATTATAAGATTGCCCTAGAGAGTTGAAACTTATTGAAACATAACAATATCTTTTTCTCCTGAATTGCTTGGTAGATTTGGGTTATTAAGAGTTGAAATATAGTTTGTTGTTGTTGTTGTTGTTGTTTACATTTCATAACATACCTAAGGTTGAAAATTCATAGGGTTAAGATCTGGGAAACGACTAGGATAGATGTGAAATTTCCAAATTGCACGAGAATCATCAATCCACAAGAATTTACAAATACCAAAAAAAAAAAGTGTTTACAGTTACCAAAGAAGATTGGGGTAAATATTGTAGCCTTTGAATCCTAAGGGCTTAGCTCAATCGATTGTCACCAATGTTGATCAATATTTCACTATTTATTTTCTAGCATGTACCTAATTTAAATCTCCCTAGGTGAGATGCATTCATATACACCAATGTGTTTACTAGGGATGCCATCCACAAATGTAGGGAAGCATTTATTGGATTTAGTTGCGAGGTTTTCCTTGGAACAAAAAAGAAATATCCCAGCCTATTCAAGTGTTTAAGGAGTTCACTTCTACCTTATTTGAATAGACCAACTAAAGGTTCTTGGCTTTGTTCATTTTGGAGGTGGTTACCTACATAGGTCACATGCAGTAATGTCCCTTTATGATAGTCCCATGAATTACCTCCTTCTTCTAGCCTATCACAACTGCTGAGATGCTTAAAAGATAGTAATTACTACCCATATAGATGTTTATAGGTCCACTAAATATTTCCCCTCAACACACTCCACTTCGCCTCTAAGTAAGGCCACGATTGAGATAGTTGGGAGGACTAGAGTTTCTCGACACTAACACCAACACAATGCTTTGACTTGTAGACATTTATTCTCTACCACATCTAAATTTATTTATCCTTATTGTTGTAGGGTAAATGAACCCTGCAGGATTTACCTCTTAGGCTCTTCCTAGACCTAAGAAAAAATAAAGATGTAAACTAAGGATTTTCCTAGATCTAATTCATACACGAAAATGATTTACAAGTGGATGGAATGGAAGGCTTACTCAGTGATCTGATAGTTGTCCCTGCATGTTCCTTAGCTACTAGCTTCCACGAATATTCCCTTCTCTCTCACCAGCTTATATTTTCACACATGGAGACAAAAAAACAATTCACAAGATCAAGCTAATCATGTTTACATTAATGATAGATCTAATAATGTATCATAACACATGAAAAAATTAATTCTCCACAAATAAATATAACAATTACATACACATACAGGTAGAGGGAAACATCTTGTACATATTCTATTGATAAAACAAATGGATTACACCTTACAAAGAAGTTGATGAAGTCCTTTCCCAAGTTCCTTGCCCAAGCTCCGTAATCAAACTGCCAAAATAAGTTTGTTTTCTCCTTTCTCTCCCATTTTCCCATGAGAGACCCTCATTATTTATAGGATAGTAGAGATAAGGTAAAAGGTTAGTTTGGATAATATATCCATTCCCAATATGAAAATCTTCTTGATGTCAAACCACAAAAAATCTGGGGTTTAATCTCATCTCCCGAAACCAATCCTAAATAGGGAGTAACAGACCCGATTGCGCCCTGCATTCTTGCAAGGAGCGATCGGCTTCCCTTTGAAAGAGGACAAGGAGAGACCAACACTTTTTGGTCACGGGCTGTAAAAGGGAAACCAACAACCAAGAAAAAAGGTACTACAAACTCAAGGGAAAAGTGTATAATTCAGTGGTTCAAACTGCTAACCCCTAGATGATTACCATCAAAGGATCAGGTGGAAAATAATTGTATAACCCTTATATGTTATGAGATATTTCACCATGGATTTTACCTCAGTGCCAATTTTCATTCTCACCTATGGTAGGAACATCCAAAGGCTATCACAAATCATTCCTCGAGGGCCATTAATGCAAACCATTATATATGAGACGTTATTAGAGAATCTCTTAGGTGGACATTATCATTTCTAACTCTAAGAATTTATAACAACTAACTCCTCCATTACATACAACCTATTTCCATACTACTTCAAGATTGTGTTTTATACTTGACTCCTTACAATGTGTAAAGTTTTTTTTCACATTCGTTTAAATTTGGATTTCTATATTATATTTTGGAAAATAAATTTTACACTTTCTTGATCTCCATTTTAATATATTAGCAATCAATGAATATTGATATCATTCACTTTTTTTATTCATGTCGTAGGTAGGGATATTGTTTCATTTTTTTCTCAACAGTTTGAATCGTACACAAAAATTGGAAAACTAAACTTTTATTTCTCTAATGTTCCAAAAAAATTATTATTTTTAATTAGATTTTTCTAAATCGATATTGGCTTACAACCTCATTCTTTTTGTCGATAGATATTTAAAAGTAAATTAAATATTATGTAAGCATTGCGTCGACGGTGACAATAGGAAACATCAATGCGAGGTTTTGTCAACTCAAATCTCATCTTCCCACTATTTTTTTTAAGCCCAATGGGGCTTTATGATGCATTGCTTATTATATTGGCGTTTTGTGGGTGTCAAGGTGGATAAAAAACTTGATGTGAAGAAATGGGTGACAAAGAAACTACCATAGAATCCATTAACAAATATTCCATGGATTTGTAAATCAAGACTACTTTCCTTCTATGTTTTTTATTTGGTGTTTTCATGGAGTTTTGAGGCCAATTTTGATAGGTTTATGAACACATGAAAAGATTCCAAGAGGTGTTTGAGAACTCGAGATGAGAAAGGGAGGGTTTGAGAAGCCAAGTTGCATGGGAGAGGCTATAGGTCTGGGTTCTATTCCACTTACAATTCTTCTAACCCCTTTTCTTTTAGCAACATAGAGAGACCTTATAGCTTAATAAGATTATGCATTCTTCGTTCTCCTTTGAAATGCTCTATTAAATGTGTGATTGAGGTATATGATACTATACCAATAGAGATTGGATCTTGGACACTTGTAAGGATGTTGGGTTTGGTATCCACAACTATGATTGTTTATGGGATATATGCATTATTTTATGTTGCGGGGAGATTCGATAGTTGGTTGTATGAACCCACTTAGAAGAAGGGAAAGCCCCCCCTCACACTAGGAGACATGGGGTGGCCTCTTCTATGGAAGATGCTCATATTTTTCAAATATTTTAATTCCAACAACCCAAAAGCCTTTATTTCAATATTTGTTTCTAGGTAGGTAATACCATAATTTGTCTACAAAATTTCATGGAAAATTGAAAATTTATGTTGTATGGAAGATAATTTGATTAGAAGATTGAAAATTTATATACACATGGATAGACATGTGTGTGTGTGTGT
>JASDQU010107671.1:92813-105313 GCA_032191745.1 Picea mariana | reverse complement strand
AAAGAACAAAAATTTTGGCATTTCAGAATTTCAGAGTTCGACGGTTCAGAGGTCCTGGGAACAAGCGATCGGGACACAGTCGAGTGAAAGACCTGAAGTCGCAAGTCACAACAGAACTTGATGTGAATTTTGGGATTTCAGTAATTCGGTATTCGGAATACCAGAAGTCCTGAGGACAAGGAGCTTGGGCCCTTGCATTTAGAATTCTGAAGTTACGAGATCCGGGATATTGTGAAGTGGTATTTAGAAAATTTCCGGAATCAGGATTTCGGCATTCCCGTTGATAAGAGTTCAGGCACTTCACATGAGAACCTTTGATATTGCGAAACGCAAAATAGTGTGAAGTGGTGTTTCGGAAATTCGGTGTTTTGGGGTTGGGGAACCCGAGAGTGCAGTGTTTGGGATCGAGAGTCTTGGACTCCTGGTACCCGAGAGTCCAAAATCACATGGGTCGTTGGATCGAAAGGAGGCTTGTAGCCATTGATCCTGTTGGAGATATTGTTTCAGAGTTCGGGGTTTGTAGAGTTCAGAGAGCCGGAAGCCTTACATCAAGACTTGCAAAATCGCGAAGTCTGAAACCCCAAAAAGGTGTAAAATTTCGATAGAAGCCAGTCAGACTGTAAGGGATAAATTTAAAGATCCTGTGCAGACCTTGATTTCAAGGATTGGGGGTCTACATCAAGTGGTATCATAGCATAGGAAGATTTATTTTCTTTCTATAGCAGAGAAAAGGAAAAATTTTCAACCATGCCACCTAGAAGAAGAGATAGACCAATGCATGATCCAGCAGTGGAAAGGGAAATGCGCGAACTATGTGTCAGGCTTGATGCCATGGATATAACACAAAGGTGCACAGTCGACACTGGGGATATCAGTGAGGCTGACAGTGAAAATGAAGCTGGACATCGAGAAGAAGTCGCAGTCGAAGATGTTGTAGACGAACGCCTATTCAAGGTTGTTTCAAGGATAGGTGCTAGAGCAACAATGGAGATCCCCATGTATGATGGAAACCTAGACGTTGAAGAGCTTCTAGACTGGATTAGAACTCTGGATAAATACTTCGACTATGAGGATTTTGAGGAAGACAAGAAGGTCAAACATGTTGTCACAAGACTTAAAGGGCATGTAGCATTATGGTGGGATGAACTGTAGGCTGATAGACACTACAAAGGCAAGCAGAAAATCAAGAGTTGGGATAGAATGGTTGCAAAAATGAAGGAAAAATTCGTACGAAAGGATTATCAAATTACTATGTTTCGAAGGATGTAGAATTTGAGACAGACACTGATGTCAATGAAGGAATACACTAAAGAGTTTTACAAACTAAACATAAGAGCAGTTCATTGGTAAAGAGATGATGAAAAGGTTTCCAGGTACATGAATGGTCTGAGATATGACATCCAAGATGAGATGAGCATGATGATCATTCAGACTGTAGAATATTCCTATCAGATGGCTCTGAAAGATGAAGAAAAAATGAGCTGAAAGCAAGGTCAAAGAGTCCGAGGCAGAAGTCAAGCCAAAGGCAAAACAATTGCCCAAGACAGGAATCAGAAACCTCAAGAAGAGGGGAAGAAACCTCAAACTCAGCATGAGAAAGGAGGAAGCTCATAGAGAGGACAGTATGCTGATAGAAATACTTTTCCTCGTACCAGAGGAAGAGGAAGAGGCAGAGGTGGAGAAATAAAATTCTTTACCTTGAGAAAACATGAACACAAATCCTATAAATGTACAGACAGAAAGAAACATGGTGGTGAAAATCACATTGCCCAAGAACAAGGATGGAATGTTGAGGCAGAAGATGTTGAGGGCGGAAGATAACTGATGATGAGGAAAGTTCTCTTGAAACCAAAGAAAGAGGCAGAGAACCTAGCCCAAAGAAACAAACTTTTTCAGACTGCTTGCAAGACCAAAGACAGGGTATGCAAAGTTATAGTGGATAGTGGTAGCACAAATAATCTCATTTCTATAGAGATGGTAGAACAGCTGGAGCTGGAGACTATTGAACATCTAAGCCCATACAGAGTTTCATGGCTACAAAAAGAACATCAGGTAAATGTCACTAAACAATTTTTAGTTGAATTTAAAATAGGAGGATATAAGGATGAAATACTATGTGATTTCATTCCCATGGATGTTTGTCATCTATTGCTGGGTAGACCGTGGAAATATGACAGAAATGTGATTCATGATGGGAGAAAGAACACATACACCTTGGAGAAAAATGGGAGAACTCACATGTTGTTGCCAATTAGGGATAAAGAAGTGAAACCAGAGGTGAGCAACATTGTACTTCTCATGAGTGGGAAGGAACTTCTTAGGGAGGCTAAGAAGAAGGAAGATACACAATTCATTCTGGTCAGGAAGCCTAGAATTGTTTTAACGAGTACAAGAGTGGATGATTTACCAGAGGAAATCCAAAAGTTGTTGGAAGAATTCACTGATATAGTAGTGGACAAACTACCTCGTTCATTGCCACCTATCAGAAGTATAAGTCATCACATTGATCTTATACCTAGAGCTAGTTTAACAAACAAAGAAACATATAGATTGACACCACAGGAGAATGAAGAGGTCAAGAGACAAGTCCAAGACTTAATGGACAAAGGGTTGATTCGAGAAAGCTTGAGTCCATGCGTTGTTCCAACAGTGCCCAGCCCAAAAAATGATGGAGGCTAGAGGATGTGTACAGAATCAAGGGAAATCAACAATCTTACCATCAAATATAGATTTCCTTTGCCAAGGATGGATTATTTGATGGATTGCTTGAGTGGAGCAAAAAAAATTTCAAAGATTGATTTGAAAAGTGGATATCATCAGATTTGAATGAGAAAAGGTGATGAATGGAAGACAACATTCAAGACGAATGAGGGGATATATGAATGGCTTGTTATGCCATTTGTCTTAACAAATGCCCCCAGTACTTTCATGAGATTGATGAGTGAAGTCCTGAAAGATTTCATAGGAAAATTCGTCATTGTATATCTTGACGATATATTAATTTTCACCAAGACAGAAACAGAGCATTTAAATCATTTAGCTATAGTGATGAGGAGATTACAACAAGAGAAGTTGCTGATAAATATGAAGAAATCAACATTTATGAGGACAAAACTCATTTATTTGGGTTTTGTTATGTCTGCAGATGAGCTGAAAATGGATCCGGATAAGGTAGAGGCGATTAAGAATTGGTCATCGCCGAAGAGTATATTTGAAGTTAGAAGCTTTCATGGATTGGCTAGTTTCTATAGGAAATTTATTAGAAATTTCAGTGGAATTAGCACACCGATGATGGAAACGGTGAAGAAAAGACATAAGTCTTTTCACTGGACGGAATAAGCAGAGAAAAGTCGAAATCTGTTGAAAAGGAAGATTACTGAACAACCAATTTTGGTGTTGCCAGATTTCAACAAGACGTTTCAGGTCAAAAGTGACGCAAGTGGGTTTGCAATTGGAGCGGTCTTGAGCCATGATGACAGGCCGGTCACATGCTTCAGTGAAAAACTGAATGAAGCAAAGATTAAATATTCAACATATGACAAGGAATTCTATGCGATCATACAAGCGCTGAAGAAATGGAGACATTATTTGGTCCCTAAAGAATTTTTTTTGTACAGTGATAGTGATGCTTTGCAATTCATGAATCAATAGGAAAAGTTGAACCAAAAGCATGCTAAATGGGTTGAATACATGCAGAATTTTACTTTTGTAATTAATCATATTTATGGAACTGCTAACAAAGTTGTTGATGCTTTGAGCAGGAAATGTTTTTTGATGCAGGAATTCAAAGTCAAAACTTTGGGTTTTGATAACCTCAAAGAAATGTACAAGGATGACCCAGATTTTAGGGAAGCGTATGAGGCATATGAGAACCCAATTCTCAGGGACAGAAGCCAATGGACCGAATATATGATCCAAGATGGATTATTATTCAGGGGAAATCAATTATGTATTCCAAAATGCTTCATGAGGGAGAATCTGCTGAAAGAAAAACATAGTGGAGGATTGGTCAGACACTTCGGTCATGATAAGACATTCTCAAAACTGAATGGCTCATATTTTTGGCTAGGAATGAGGATAGATGTCAAAATATTTGTGGACAGATGTAGAATTTTTCAACACACAAAAGGAAAAAGACAAACCACAGGGTTATACCAGCCATTACCCATACCTGAGAGGCCATGGGATGCAGTAAGCATGGATTTTATATTGGGGTTGCCAAGAACACAAAGAGGTTTTGATTCAATCTTTGTGGTGGTAGACAAATTTTCAAAGATGGCACATTTTATACCATTTCAGAAAACCAGCGACGCAACTCATATTGCGAACTTGTTTTTCAAGGAAGTTGTCAGACTTCACGGCTTACCAAGGAGTATAGTTTCAGATCGAGATATCAAGTTCGTGGGAAATTTTTGGAGGACTTTATGGAAGAAGTTGGGGACAAATTTGTCATTTAGCTCATCTTATCATCCTCAGATGGATGGGAAAATAGGATTTGTAAACAAAATCTTGGGAGATTTACTGAGGAGCCTAGTGACTGAACACCACAGTCAGTGGGATCACATTCTGCCATAGGCGGAATTTAGTTATAATGATTCGATCAATAGAAGCACAGGGCAGAGTCCATTCCAAATTGTATATGGAATGTAGCCAAGGAGAGTTTTTGAATTAAAATATATGGAACAAACTGAATTCAAAAGTGCTAGTGCAGAGTATTTTGCAGAGGCAATGAAGGAACTTCACAGCCAAGTGAAGGAACAGCTGCAAAATTTGAGTCAATAATACAAGCACAGAGCAGATCAACACAGGCGAGAACTTCAGTTTGAAGTTGGTGATCTGATTCTTGCACATCTAAGGAAAGAAAGGCTCCCAAGGTGAACATATAACAAACTGAAAATGAAGAAAATTGGACCATGCAAGATCGTAAAGAAATTTGGGGCAAATGCATATGAGATCGAATTACCCGGTGGGGTCGGAATTTCACCTATATTCAACATCTCAGATTTGTACCCTTATAGAGCTGAAGAAGTAGGAGTAGACAGTGAACAGATAGATTTTCAGTGGACTAAACAAATGCTTGTAGTTGCAAAGCCACAGATGGAAAGTATAATTGATAAGAGGGTCAGCAGGAAGGCCAAGAGGAAAGAGTATTTTGAATACTTGGTCAAATGGAAGGGACGTCCAATTGAAGATGCCAGCTGGGAGGATGAAGTAGAAATTCAGAAGCATTGACACACCGTGAAAGAGCTCATGAACAGGAGTTCATGAAAATGTTCAAGCAAGGGAGTATGATGCAGGAGCATCACAAGCAACCAACCAAGTAAGCATGAAGGCAGAAGACAGTGGGAAAGTGAAACACACATTTTACATGTTTTGGAAATGTTTTGAAGAATTAATGTAATGATTAAAGGGAAGCGTACTTGCGTATTGTAAATAGATCATGAGTGATTCTCTCTCATCTGTAGGAGTTAGAGGCATTTATGCATAGTTAATGAAAGTAGGTAGATTTAAATTCTAGATTAGACAGTTTTAGGAATAGGAGGGAAAACGACTATAGACACCCTCATCTTTGTATCATTGTATCATTCATAATTAGATCAATTGAGCACATTAGCATAGAGAAGAAGAGAGTTGTAGTAGAATAGTTGTAGAGGAGAACCCATGTACAGAAGCTTGAATTAATATATGAATCTGTGATTCAGATTCATGGTGTTATGATGTTTTCTGTGTATACATGCTAAATGGTCTGCTTATAGTTTCTTATTCTCTCTATCATGCATTTGTTATTATGTTGTGTGTGAATGTATGTTTTCATGTTGAATGTTTAAATTCTGAGAGGGAAAGAGAATGAGTTTCAATTGTTTCTCTTCCTAAGATAATTTCATGTGAGAAGTGCAGTGAGGCATTTGCAAGGAGTGCATTGACGTAGGTTCAGAGTTTATCTCTGAAAGCTCGGGAGGGATATCGTTGTCTCATTTCAAAAAAAGTGCGAGTGGAGAACATGAGTCGTGCAAGGTGTGCGTAGGCTAGCTGAGTCCTTAGAATATTGTTGACTAAGTGGGAAGAGAGAGAGAGAGAGACTATTGTTGTAGAAGGTGCACAGAGTCAAGAGTTCAAATACGCAGAAGTATTTGAAAGTCTGTCGCAAGGAGTGCGAGAAGAGGCCCTTTTTCGAGACTTGAATTATTAGAGAAGATCAGAAGGGGTAGTGCCTTTGAAGTATTCAAAGGGAGTCGAAGTGAAGTTGCTTTGCAGAAGGAAGGTCACGACGAGGGGACATTAGTTCATTTCACAAAAGTTCTTGAGGAAAAAATCGGATGGTTGGAAGTCTCTGTGGAGAATCCCCGAAATAGCGAGGATTGTAGGATCTAAGAGAGCTACGGGGAAGTTAAGTGATTGGAGGAATTCATCCTTCAAGAAGTAGGATCTAATATGGATTGTTTATCGTGACTGTCAGACCGTCAAGATCATTTTGGCATTTCGGGGTTTGTAAGTCCGAAGTGTGGAAAAATTCCTTGGTCGTTCAAACTCTCGAAGCGTGAAGTGGATTATTGCGTGTGAAGGTGAAGAACAAAAATTTCGACGTTTCAGAATTTCAGAGTTCGGTGTTTTGGAGGTCCTGAGGACAAGCAATCGGGACACAGTGGAGTGAAAGACCCGAAGTCGCAAGTCGCAACAAAACTTGATGTGAATTTTGGGATTTCGGTAATTCGGGATTCAGAATACTAGAAGTCCTAAGGACAAAGAGCTTGGGCCCTTGCATTTAGAATTTTGAAAATGCGAGATCTAGGATATTGTGAAGTGTTGTTTTGGAAATTTTCGGAATCAGGATTTCGGCATTCCCATTGACAAGAGTTTGGGCACTTCACATGACAACCCCCGATATTTTGAAACGTGAAATAGTATGAAGTGGCGTTTCAACAATTTGGGTTTTCGGGGTTCGGGAACCTGAGAGTGCAGCGTTTGGGATAGAGAGACTTGGACTCTCAATACCCGAGAGTCCGAAATCATGTGGGTTGTTGGATAAAAGGGAGGCTTATAGTCATTGATCCTATTGGAGATATTGTTTCGGAGTTTAGGGTTTGTGGAGATCAAAGAGTCGGAAGCCTTACATCAAGACTTGCGAAATCGCGAAGTCTGAAACCTCGAAAAGGTGTAAAGTTTCGATAGAAGCCAAACAGACTCTAAGGGAGAAATTGAAAGATCCTGTGCGAACCTCAATTCTAAGGATTTGGGGTCTACATCAAGTGGTATTAGAGCATAGGAAGATTTATTTTATTTCTTTAGAAAAGAAAAGGAATAATTTTCATCCATGTTGGCGAGAAGAAGAGATAGACTAATTTCTAATCCAGCAATAGAAAGGGAAATTCGCGAACTATGTGCCAGGCTTGATGCCATGGAGACAACATAGAGGTGTACAGTTGACATTGGGGTTATCAGTGAGGCTAACAATGAAAATGAAGTTGGAAATGGAGAAGAAGTCACAGTCGAAGATGTTGTAGACGAACGCCTATTCAGGGTTGTTGCAAGGATAGTTGCTAGAGAAAAAATGGAGATCCCCATGTATGAGGGAAACTTAGATGTTGAAGAGCTTCTAGACTAGATTATAACTCTAGATAAATACTTCGACTATGAGGATTTCAAGGAAGACAAGAAGGTCAAACATGATGTCACAAGACTTAAAGGGCATCCAACATTATGGTGGGATGAACTACAGGCTGACAGACACTACAAATGCAAGCAGAAAATCAAGAGTTGGGATAGAATGGTTGTGAAAATGAAGGAAAAATTCATACCCAAGGATTATCAAATTACTTTGTTTTAGAGGATGCAGAATTTGAGACAAAAGCTAATGTCAGTGAAGGAATACACTAAAGAGTTCTACAAACTAAACATAAGAGCAGGTCATTGGGAAAGCAATGATGAAAAGGTTGCAAGGTACATGAATGGTCTGAGATATGACATCCAAGATGAGATGAGAATGATGATCATTCAGACTGTAGAAGATGATTATCAGATGGCTCTGAAAACTGAAGAAAAATAAAGCTGAAAGAAAGGTCAAAGAGGTCGAGGCAAAATTCAAGCCAGAGGCGAAACAATTTCCCAAGATAGGAATCAGAAACCTCAAGAAGAGGGGAAGAAACCTCAAACTCGACATGAGAAAGGAGGAAGCTCACAGAGAGGACACTATGCTGATAGAAATACTTTTCCTCGTACCAGAGGAAGAGGAAGAGGCAGAGGTGGAGAAATAAAATGCTTTACCTGTGGAAAACATGGACACAAATCCTATGAATGTCTAGATAGAAAGAAAGATGGTACTGAAACTCACATTGCCAAAGCACAAGGATGGAATGTTGAGGCAGAAAATGTTGAGGGTGGAAGATCACTGATGATGAGGAAAGTTCTCTTGAAGCCAGAGAAAGACGTGGAGAACCCAGGCCAAAGGAACAAACATTTTCAGACTGCTTGCAAGAACAAAGATAGGGTATGCAAAGTTATAGTGGATAGTGGTAGCACAGACAATCACATTTCTACAGAGATGGTAGAAAAGCTAGAGCTAGAGACCATTAAACATCCAAGCTCATACAGAGTTTCATGGCTACAAAAAGGAAATCAGATAAATGTCACTAAACAATGTTTAGTTGAATTTAAAATAGGAGGATATAAGGATGAAATACTATGTGATGTCATTCCCATGGATGTTTTTCATCTATTGCTGGGTAGACCGTGGAAATATGACAGAAATGTGATTCATAATGGGAGAAAGAACACATACACCTTGGATAAAAATTGGAGAACTCATGTTGTTGCCAGTTAGGGATAAAGAAGTGAAACCAGAGGTGAGAAACACTGTACTTCTCATGAGTGGGAAGGAACTTCTTAAGGAGGTTAAGAAGAAGGAAGATACACAATTCATAGTGGTCAAGAAGTCTAGAATTGTTTTAACCAGTACAAGAGTGGATGATTTACCAAAGGAAATCCAAAAGTTGTTGGAAGAGTTCACTGATATAGTAGTCGACGAGCTACCTCGTTCGTTGCCACCTATCAGAAGTATAAGTCATCACATGGATCTTATACCTTGATCTAGTTTACCAAACAAAGAAACATACAGATTGACACCGCAAGAGAATGAAGAGGTCAAGAAGCAAGTCTAGTACTTAATGGACAAAGGATTGATTCGAGAAAGCTTGAGTCTATGCGTTGTTCCAACAGTGCTCAGCCCAAATAAAGATGGAGGCTAGAGGATGTGTACAAACTCAAGGGCAATAAACAGGATTACCATCAGACATAGATTTCCTTTGCCAAGGATGGATGATTTGATGGATTGCTTGAGTGGAGCAAAACTTTTTTCAAAGATTGATTTGAAAAGTGGATATCATCAAATTCGAATGAGAAAAGGTGATGAATGGAAGACAACATTCAAGACGAATGAGGGGCTATATGAATGGCTTGTTATGCCATTTGACTTAACAAATGCACCTAGTACTTTCATGAGATTGATGGATGAAGTCCTGAAAGATTTCATAGGAAAATTCGTCATTGTATATCTTGACGATATATTAATTTTCAGCAATACAAAAGCAGAGCATTTAAAGCATTGAGCTACAATGATGAGGAGATTGCAGCAAGAGAAGTTGCTGATAAATATGAAGAAATCAACATTTATGAGGACAGAACTCATTTATTTGTGTTTTGTTATCTCTACAGATGAGCTGAAAATGGATCCGGATAAGGTAGAGGCGATTAAGAATTGGTCATCGCCGAAGAGTATATTTGAAGTTAGAAGCTTTCATGGATTGGCTAGTTTCTATAGGAAATTTATCAGAAATTTCAGCGGAATTAGCGCACCGATGATGGACACGGTGAAGAAAAGACATAAGTCTTTTCACTAGACAGAAGAAGCAAAGAAAAGTTTCAATCTGTTGAAAAGGAAGATTACTAAACAACCAATTTTGGTGTTGCCAGATTTCAACAAGACGTTTCAGGTCAAATGTGATGCAAGTGGGTTTGCAATTGGAGCAGTCTTGAGCCAGGACAATAGACCAATCGCATACTTCAGTGAAAAATTGAATGAAGCAAAGATTAAATATTCAACATATGACAAGGAATTCTATGCAATCATATAAGTGTTGAAGAAATGGAGACATTGTTTGGTTCCTAAAGAGTTTGTTTTGTATAGTGATAATCATGCTTTGAAATTCATGACTCAACAAGAAAAGTTGAACCAAAAGCATGCTAAATGGGTTGAATATATGCAGAATTTTACTTTTGTAATCAAACATATTTATGGAACTGCTAACAAAGTTGTTGATGCTTTGAGTAGGAAATGTTTGTTGATGCAGGAATTCAGAGTCAAAACTTTGGGTTTTGATAACCTCAAAGAAATGTACAAGGATGATCCAGATTTTAGGGAAGCGTATAAGGCATTTGAGAATCTAATTCTCAGATACAAAAGCCAATGGACCGAATATATGATCCAAGATGGATTATTATTCAGGGAAAATCAGTTATGTATTCCAAAATGCTCCATGAGGGAGAATCTACTGAAAGAAAAACATAATGGAGGATTGGTCGGACACTTCGGTCATGATAAGACATTCTCAAAACTGAATGGCTTATATTTTTAGCTAGGAATGAGGATAGTTGTCAAAATATTTTTGGACAGATGTAGAATTTGTCAGCACACAAAAGGAAAAAGACAAAACACAGGGTTATACTAGCCATTACCCATACTTGAGAGGCCGTGGGATGTCGTAAGCATTGATTTTACAAAAGCTTGAATTAATATATGAATCTTTGATTCAGATTTATGGTGTTATGATGTTTTCTGTGTATACATGCTAAATGATTTTCTTATAGTTTATTATTCTCTCTATCATGCATTTGTTATTCTGGTGTGTGTGAATGTATGTTTTCATGTTGAATGTTTAAATTCTGAGAGGGAAAGAGAATGAGTTTCAATTGTTTCTCTTCCTTAGAGAATTTCTTGCGAGAATTGCAGTGAAGCATTCGCAAGGAGTGCATTGAAATAGGTTCACAGTTTATATCTAAAAGCTTAGGAGGGATACCGTTGTCTCATTTCAACATAAGTACGAGTGGAGAACAGGAGCCGTGCAAGGTGTGCACAGGCTAGCTGAGTCCTTAGAAGATTGTTGACTAAGGGGGAAGAGAGAGAGAGAGACTGTTGTTGCGGAAGGTGCATAGAGTCAAGAGTTCAAATACGCAGAAGTATTTGAATGTCTGTGGCAAGGAGTGTGAGCAGAGGCCCTTTTTCGAGACTTGAATTATCAGAGAAGCTCAGAAGGGGTAGTGCCTTTGAAGCATTCAAAGGGAGGTGAAGTGAATTTTCTTTGCAGAAGGAAGGTCACGGCAAGGGGACATTACTTCATTTTGTAGAAGTTCTTGAGGAAAAAATCAGACGGTCGGAAGTCTCTGTGGAGAATCCCCGAAATAGCAAGGACTATAGGATCTAGGAGAGCTACGAGGAAGTTAAGAGATTGGAGGACTTCATCATTCGAGAAGCAGGATCCAATATGGATCGTTCATCATGACTGTTAGACCATCGAGATCATTTCGGCATTTCGGGGTTTGTAAGTCCAAAGTGTGGAACAATTCCTTGGTCGTTTGAACTCCCGAAGTATGAAGTGGATTATCGTGTGTGGAGGTGAAGAACAGAAATTTTGGCGTTTCAAAATTTTGGAGTTCAGCATTTTGGAGGTCCTGAGGACAAGAGATTGGGACACAGTGGAGTGAAAGACCCAAAGTTGCAAGTTGCGACAGAACTTGATGTGAATTTTGGGATTTCGGTAATTCGGGATTCGAAAAACTGGAAGTCCTGAGGACAAGGAGCTTGGGCCCTTGCATTTAGAATTTTGAAGTTGCGAGATCCGGGATATTGTGAAGTGGTATTTCAGAAATTTTGGGAATCGAAATTTCGGCATTCCCGTTGACAATAGTTCGGGCACTTCACATGAGAACCCCCGATATTGCGAAACATGAAATAGTGTGAAGTGGAGTTTCGGCAATTCAATGTTTCAGGGTTCAGGAACCTGAGAGTGCAGTGTTTGGGATCGAGAGTCTTGGACTCCCGGTACCCAAGAGTCTGAAATCACGTGGGCCATTGGATCGAAGGGAGGCTTGTAGCCATTGATCCTGTTGGAGATATTGTTTTGGAGTTCAAGGTTTGTGGAGGTTAGAGAGCTAGAAGCCTTACATTAGGACTTGCAAAATCACGAAGTCTGAAACCCCGAAAAGGTGTAAAGTTCCAATAGAAGCCAGTCAGACTCTAAGGGAAAAATTGAAAGATCCTGTGCGAACCTCGATTCTAAGAATTGGAGGTCTGCATCATATATCATGAACCCAGACAGACTACATCACAAATAAGGCCACTTACTCCAAGGTATCAAAATTTATTTCTTGGTCATTGTTATACTTGCAAAAATTTTGTACATAAGGCAATTAATTGCAGAATCAATGAAAGGAACAAATACACAATAAAC